>CM026301.1:3446735-3544928 GCA_014851415.1 Cnaphalocrocis medinalis | reverse complement strand
TCGTCAACCGGTCAATTTTATTAAAACAACGTGTCTCCTTAATCACTCGATGTTGGCAGAGTTAAAAGTGCTCTTAATGGCACGGTAGCAGCCATATACAAAAAAAAAAAAAAAAAAGAATTAATAATGATTAGAAATAGGTTAGTAATAATAACATATCAAATAGACCCTCTATGTTTTTTGTTGCTATGCAATTACAGGGCGTCACATGTATACCTTTATATTTAATCCACCCTATGTAATTGTAATGTGATACGCAATAAATAAATTTAATTTAATTGAACGATGATTTGACGTTTTTAGATAATAGGCTTGTTTCCAAGGTTAGAGATTGGAAGATTTTTTGTATAAAATGGAGAAATAACGGTAAAAAAAAACTATATACAAGAATTTAGTTTGATATTTTTTGTCATCAGTCAATTAAAGTTAGATCTAAATTTGATACGTAACTTGATTTTAAAAGTATTACATTTACTAAATAATTATATACAATTAGATAATTCATGCAATTTTAGCAACTTTTATTTTGAAACCATTTTTATAAACGCATTATTTAATATAGCTATCGAACAAAGGTCTCCCGTGATGAACACAAACTAGCACGCTGTGACGTCACAGCGTGGCAGGGCCGTTGTATGGAGCGTTTTGACAAGGTTTATTTTATGTGATCTTTGAATGGTGATATCTCGGAGAATATTCATGCTAACAGAGTAATCTTTTGCCGATGTTTCTACTCTGGAGAGCTTCTTTGATTACTAATCAGAAAAAAAAATTGGAAACAGGCCTATTATGTTGGTATCATTCCCCAGGTGTCAGAGAGCACGTACGACGAGCGCACCGCGGCGTCCGCCCCGGGGACCCACTACGAGTTCCCGGGCGGCTACCACCAGGACTTCGGCCCGGAGCGGTTCAAGCTCACCGAGTGCCTGTTCGAGCAGACGCTGGGGGCGCCGCATCTAGGTAACGATAAATGATAAACTTAATTGTGGGAGAGCCATGCTTCGGCATGAATGGACCGGCTCGACCGGAGTGATACCACTGCCTTAGAGAAGATCAACGTGAAGCAGCGTTTTGCAAAAGGAGTGAGAGTATCAGAGGAAGTGTTTAACTCGTCATGAACTGACATTCGTCGGCTTAGTAAGGGGTTCGGATAGTATAAACTAGTAGTACAGCCTTCTAGACTGAAAGGTTGTGGGTTCGAGTTCCACCTGAACCCTTTGATGATTTTTTTAGTGCAATATAAACTGAAGTGGCTGTGGGCTGGTCACATTAGCCGCAGAACTGACAACCGTTGGAGCCGTAAAGTCCTTGAGTGAAGACCGCGACTCGGTAAGCGTAGTGTTGGACGCCCTGCGACAAGAGGGGATGACGACATTCGAAGGCTGGCTGGTGTGGGCTGGGTGAGAGTGGCCGAAAATCGGGAGCGGTGGCGTGCATTGGGGGAGACCTATGTCCAGCAGTGGACGAGCGTGGGTTGCTGATGATTTACTTAAGAATAAATTGCAAAGAATCGCCATGCCAAAAATAAAAAATATTCATAAAGTGGCCGCCCGCAACTTCGTTTGCGTAAACTTTATGACTCTTGACTTAAAGGTGATTATTTAAATAGTAGATTGGGCCAAGGAATCACGTAGTCCCATCACCTAACTTGGAACCCCCTTTAAGTTCGATATATCCTTCCTTATCGGATTTCATCCAAAAATGCTCATCACATTTGACAATTTTGCATTCCATTTCGTTCCATATTTGTTATGGTGTAGCTGGGCTCTTAGAGTTCTTCACCAGGTGTTCCATGATCTTTGATTTTTTCATGGCATCATAAAATGCTCATCAATCTGAACAACTTTTGTTAAGGTGCCATTGACCTACCTCTTATAGTTCAGCTGGGCTGTTGTGGTTCTACATCAAGGAGCCTGGTCTTCAAAATAAAATATATCCTATAAGTTGCCCTGATGTATAGCTGTAATACAATAAAAAAAGTTTCATTCGAATCGGTTCAGTAGTTTCCGAGATTAGCGCGAACAAACAGACAAACAGACAGACAAAAATTTTAAAAATCATTGATTCATGTTCTGTTACTGTTTTTTAGTCGTCCTAAGTTATTTTGAGATAAATATCTTCAATGTACAGACACAGCTTTTTTACATTTTTATTATATGTATAGATATGTTTTTTTGAGTGGTTGGTAGAATGCGCAGTCAAAATGACGTAAAGTTTTACAAATACACCCTGAAATCCCTATTAATGTGTGTCTGTGTCCCAGTATGCGCAGCAGCGGGTGCCTGCGAGGCGGACGCGCGTCCAGGGCTGTGGGGCGCCGTGGTGGCGTGCGGGGGCGCGGCCGGAGCGCCCGGCTGGCTGGAGCGCCTGGCCAAGGAGCTGGCGGCGCGCGCGCCCTCCAGCCACCGGCTCAAGACGCACGCCGCGCCTTCGCCCAACGAGAGGCGGTTTGCTGCTTGGATCGGTGAGTTGCTATATCATCATCGTCATCATAGGTCGCTCGGTGAGTGGCCACAACATCACCATCATCATCAGCCGGAGCCCAGACCAAGAAAGTAGATCAGTGTGTCGCCAAATCATCATTATCATCAGCCTGTCGGCTGACTGGCATCATCATCGTCAGTGGCTGGAGCCCTAGAGCTTCGCCTTCTGGATTGTTTGAGTCGCCACGTCATTATTATTATCACCAGCTGGAGCCCTGGCCAAGGAGCTGGATCAGCGGTAGTCAGTTCGGCGGCTGATATGGCAAACTCATTGCCACATCGCAAAAGTCGCAACATCAGGTGATCCGTCTGGTCGTATGCAACCTATCACATAAAAAAAATATTGGTAAAAAATGCCTGATTAACTGAAGTATGGTCACACTTTTCAGAAACTATCCGAAACTTACAAAATTAAATGTTTGTCTATTAAGTGTGTCCTTTTTCCCGACTGCTAAAAAAAGAGGGAACTATCTTTCGTAGTAAAAGCATTTTTTTTATTTCAGGTGGTTCTATCCTGGCTTCTATCGGTTCCTTCCAGCAGATGTGGATATCGTCCCAGGAGTATGATGAAGGAGGGAAAGGCCAACTCGAGAGGAAATGCCCCTAAAAAATACCCTATTTACCTAAATATTGCAACACCGTTTATGGTTATTTATAAGTTAAATAACCCTTTGGGGGAGATAAAGGGTATGACAAGGGGAGGAGAATGTTGTGACGTCACATCAAAAATATATCCCAAAATTTTCAAAGGCTTTTTAACCTTAGCCTGTTATAGCTGGAGGCACGGAAGTATAGCGATGACCGTTATTTTGCGCACTTGTAAAAAAGAAGACTTTCTATCAAAATTGGTTTCTGCGCACTCAAGGTCATAACTACACTTTCTTGCCTCGGACTATATCCTTGTCGTAATATACTGGGTGTATCTGTGAACATTTACATTCTTTTAACCTCGTGTTCTACTAATCATTCTGAACTTTCTATGAATTTTGGAAAAAATCAACTTTTCATACAAAGTTGGTCTCGGCTTGTATGGGGAGACGAAAATTTCGACTAATTTTCAAAAGTTCTAGAAAAAAGTTGTTCAGAATGGTTGGTAGATGTGGTTGAAGAGATGTAAATGTTCACAGATACACCTTGTATAGGTATTACAATAATTAGTTGTAGATATTTTTAATTAATGGTATTTTAATAAAATTCTACAAAAAAAATACAAGATTTCCAATACATTTTTTACGTCTCAACATGAATATTTCATGTTCACCTACAGTGAGAATCGAACCCACGACCTTCAAATCGATGAAGGTCATTACCAAACGCGCCATAGGGCCAGTAATATCAATTTTTTGCAATATGTTGAATATTAAAATATCATTGATTAAAACAAAAAAGTATGAAATAAATAAAAATATGATGTCTTTTGTACAGAATTTTGTGAATGTATGAATGTCAACTAATATTTTTAATTGATAAGTGAAATGAGTAAATGAAATGGATAGTTTTAAGGAAAATGTGTTTTAATTATCTTCTAAAAACCTTCAAAAAGCGAGCGTATTCCTTCTTAAGAGGTCGGCAGCGCATTTGCGACTCCTCTGGTGTTGCGGGTGTCCATGGGCGGCGGTAATCACTTACCATCAGGTGATCCGTCTGTTCGTCTGCAAATCTCATAAAAAAAAAACTTGTGCACTTAGCAGCAGAAGTCACTATACACTCCAGGCGTTCCAAAAGTGATTGACATTTTAACTTTCAAAAATATGTTGAGTGTCATGATAGCATTTACTTATGAACGCTCAAAGAGTCACAAATATCTTAACAGTCGATATTAAATATCGGTCTTACTCCAGTCGGCCCATTCATGCCGAAGCGTGACTCTTCCACGGTTGAAACCTGCCGGGCTAACATGCGCACCACGAGATAATTTGTCGACACTCGTATTTTGTCGGCGCAAGTTGCGTCTCGCTCACCTGACTGAGCGATGAGCGGGATAGAAGGATGCGCTCTCGCGAACGAGAGTCGACAAAATTTTGTCGCGGTGCGCATGTTAGGCCTACTGGCCGGAATTACGCAAGAAATAAAACAAACAAATATCTTTAAATTAGAGATGCGCCGAATATTCGGTTGGTATTCGGTATTCGGCATATTCGGCACTTTTTTCACTATTCGTATTCGGCCGAATTATTCGGTTTTAGTGCCGAATATATTCGGTTTGAGTATTTCTATTTTCCTGGCTTTATGACATGGAATTTAAAAGGACAAGTGTGTGTTTTTGTAAATTTTTCTGTGTTAGGTGGTAGACGAGCAAACGGGTCACCTGATGGTAAACGATTGGCACCGTCCATAGACACCGGCAAAACCAATAGTCAAAAGTGCGCTGCCAACCTTTAACGAAACGACAAACGCAAACAGTGATGCCAAAACTATTTTAATAGACTTAAAGACTATTCGTAATAAGATAATGAGCATTAAGGTTCAAAAATAAATGAAAGCAATTAAACATGAAATTAACATGTATTTTGACATCTAAAGTCCACATATTCATTTCCTGCCCTATAGTATCTAGCTAACATTAACTTTAAAAAAATACCAAATTCATTTATTGTGTGGTTGTGGGTTCGAGTCCTACTTGAACCCTGCGATGATTTTATTAAGTGTATTATTTTCTTAATAGACAGAAATATGTTAAGTAAATTTCTGACATGGAAGGAATAAACACTTAAGTTATAAATCTCAGTACCAATTGACTTATTATCGGTCACCATATCTAGTCGCACCCTTATTCAAACAAAGAAATAACTCAAAATTTCACATTTGTGGGAAAACGCATTTGAAGTTTGACACCTCCGCTTAGTGTACTTCAAAATTAAATAAAAAATAAACTAATAACAATAGCCTTGTTTTAAAAATAGGTATGAATAGTTTAAAACATATAGAAATTAATTTGTATGGAGATCATAGTTATTTATAAAAGGAAGGTATTTATTTATATTGTTGAAAAAAAAGTTCGTACTTATTTCACTTTTTGATAAAAATATTAATTTAATTCCTTCAAAATGGTACGATGCAAGTCAGAATGTTGCTGTTTTTTATTGTTATAATTTAATAGGTTTCATCTTTTTTACTTTTATTCCAGTTTAAGATAAAATAAAGTGTAACACAAAGACTTAAATTTATATAAAAAGGTGCATTTTCCCCCCAATTGGGCCTGCGGTGCCCTCACTTACTCGACGAAACACAGCGCAGGCAATGCTTCACGCCGGTATTCTGTGAGACCGTGGTATCACTCCGGTCGAGCCGGCCCTTTCATGCCGAATTACGTTCTGCGCTGCGTAATTTTGCGCGTTATTTGTTATTTCGACGACGCACTGGTGACAGTCCGAGTTTTTGAACTTCGGGGTGCTACAGTACTTGTCACTGCTGCTAGGCGCGGATCCAGACCTCAAAAATGGTTGTGGGCATCTAGGGATTATCTGACTTGGGACATAGTGGAAGGGGGGTTCTAGCGGCTCGTCCCCCCTAGCTACGCCCGTGATTATGGGCATCTAAGGATTTTCCGACTTGGGGTATCGTCGAAGGGGGGTCCTAGCGGCTCGTCCCCCCCTAGGTACGCCCATAGTTGTGGATACAACCTCCCCCGCAAATCCCCCTCTCCCTCTCTTAGAATCTCTTAGAATGCTGATCCTAAGTTGATAGAAGAAAGTGCAAAGTCTCAAGTAAATTTAAGGCTGTGGGCATGCCCACAGTGCCCACTGACTGCTCTGGCAGAGGTTGTGTCAAGGGGTACACTTCACAAGTCCGAGGCAATCTGGTTTCTCAGTCCTCGGAAAAAGTCCTCCTGGATTCACCATTGTGGTGGGTGGGACTACCATCCCAGTTGGAGCTACCCTTAAGTACTTGATACTCGTGGTTGACAGCAGATGGGAGTTTACCGGGCACCGGCAACGGCTGATCCCGAGATTAGTTGGCGCTGCGGGGGCTCTTAGTCGGCTGTTGCCCAACCTAAGAGGAGGCGATGAAAGCTGTCGCCGTTTAAAAATGGGGTAGTAAGATCGATTGCCCAATACGGGGCACCGATCTGGTCGGGATCATTAAAGAACCGTCATAAGGCTTGTTTCAAGTACAAAAGGTCATGCAAGTTCAGATAATTATAGGATACCGTACCATTTTTCACGAGGTGGCGTGCGCCATAGCAGGTCCCCTTAAGGGATCTAGACGCAGAAGTCCAGGATTTTGTTTACTGGCAAAGTGCTCAAATTCGCAGTAAATGGTGCCGGGTGTTTGTGGTTCATTCGTTGTTTCTGGTTTCCATAGTACAAGGGAAAACCTTAGTTTAGGACTAGGACAATGTATGTGATATTGTTTCCATTTATTTATTCATTTTATTCATTTTTATTTATTCTCCGCTGGACGCAGTAGTGCAGTAGTAAAGAGCTACTCAGGACACGGCACTAAGTGAATGGCGGCGCCGGCGCCTAAACTAGTTCGACACCGAAGGTTCTGAATCACGACGTCGGATTCTGGAGCCGGTCTGGCCCATCTTAGACAGATGGATTCGAAGAAAGTGGGGTGGATCGATGAGCTATCTGTTGACACAGATCCTCTCATGACATGGCTAAGTTGGAAGGTATCTATGCATCGTTGCCGGTGCAGATGTGTACGACTGTGCGGAAGATACCGCACAGCACACAATGGCGGAATGCCTGCGTGGGATGAATCAAGGACAACATTAACCGCCCTTGGAGATCGGAACCTCTTATTGCCGCCCGTCCTAGAGAAGATGGTCAGTATTGGAAAGTGCCTTGGAGTTCTGTTTCATTTCATTTAATAAAATATGCCATCATCTTACACCACGTAAAAGGATTGACTAGGAATTTCGAAAAAAACGATAATCGAATATAGCAGATCTAATATTCGAATATACGGAACAGTTTTATATTAAATTTTTTCGAATATTCGATTGCAAGCCCTAGTTGAGCGGCGTACGTATATTTATATTTATGTACAATGACAGTCATACAAGAATTAATGTACGAGCAGGCGTATAATAGACACTCATCGCAACACGAGCGGAGTCACAAATCCCCTGCTAACCTTTTAACCCCCTTTCTCCCCGATGGAGCCTTCAATACCATCATTTATTTTCTGGTCGAAACACAGCGCAGGCGTAGCTTCTCGCACTGGCACTGCCGTGCCTCCAGATACTTTACAATCAAATAGATATAGATAGGTAGTTACTTTACAATCAAATTTGGTGTCATTCAATGTATGAGGGTCATACTTTTTTGAATCGTTATCAGATATTGATGTATTTTGATCAACTAAACCCATATCATCCGCGTCCTAGATAATGACGCCATGCTAAATACAGATTAAAATTGCCATTATTACGATACTTTCAGTAACGTGACATGTATGAATTTACTTTAATAGTGAATTAATTTAAAAAGTTGAAAAAGTAATATTTCTAAAGTTATTAACACAGAGACTCAACTCCAAATACCACAACGGTAATCGTGAATTAACAGGACAACATTGAATAAGTCTTATTAAGTTCAGTATCTTATGAAACTTTTAAAATAAAACAGAATTATGTCTAAAATGATACGTAGAAATTTCAATTTTTTTTCTAATAAAGTGAACTAAGTATAAATTATTGCACTATTAGATTAAATATTAGAGAAAATAAATTTTATCCGGCAGTAAAACACCGCAATGTTTGGTTTTATTTCACTCAAACACGGAAGAGCAGCGGTCAAACCTTGAACAAAGCTGGCACATCACTGAATCTTTCGCTTTGCCGGAATCAACTAGTTCGCGCGTGTTAGTAAAAAAGAGGCGGACCATGCGCTGTCTCCCTCAGTTTGCTCATATTTGATTGGCTGTTCGAGTGAAACGATAGTCCTTGTTAAGTTATTACAGTTTTTGATGAAATCTCGGAAAACGCGAATTTTGAGTTATTTCTTTGTTTGAATAAAGGTGCGTAGTATACATAGAAGAGAGATCAGAAACAAGAAAATGGTAAACCGAATAATTCGGCCGAATATCCGGTTCGGTAAAGATTGAACCGAATATTATTCGGTATTCGGTTATTCGGTGAAACCACTATTCGGCGCATCACTACTTTAAATGTATATTTAAAGCTTAATAAATTAACAATATCTATCTCTTCTTCCAATCACAAATGATTCAAACTGTACAATACACACGATCTCACTCAATGCGTCAAGAAAATCATCATTTAATTTAAGACAACACTTAAAAATGTATAAGTGTTGTCTATTTATGTTTGTTTAGTTTGTTTTATACTCTGAGCTTTAATCATGTGGAGTAAACTGACAGATGTCAATGTGTCATCCCCATACATTATCACTCAATTTGACATATCCAAAATGTATAGAAACTTGACATTTGCACCTGTCAGTTTACTCCACATGATTAAAAATCAAAGTATAGGTCATGTTTAAATAAAAAGTGTAAACTAAATTAAAGGAACTAGCTCAGAAACCAACCAAAGTGACTTTAATCACTATTACTTGTATCCTGAACACAATACAAGCCAATTTAAAAAATAAAAAACTGAACAAATCGAACAGCCCCCAGCTTAAGATATTAGATGATGTTTAACTGCAGCACTCAGAGACGCCATTTAACTTTAACGCTCATTATCTTAATTGTGTCTAAATAAGTCTTTGTGTCTATTAAAATAAGGGTCACTATTTTTACCTAAGTGACAATTTAAGGTTTAATTAACGTCTCTGAGCGCGACAGTCAACTGTACTTCTGTGATAATCTTAAATACAATCTAAGGCTGTTTCTCAAATGAACTTCATAAAATTCTTCATTACATAATGTTTTCCACATAAAATAATAAATGCTCTATACTTAACATACCTGTAGGTCTCAAACATTCCTTTTATTGAACTAAAATTAGACAAGAGCGTGAACACCCAGTCTCTATTCAATACGATAGATTTTAGATTGATTCCTTAAGGAATCGAAGTCGAAAATAATTCGATTCTTATGTAAACAGTGTACAATATATATTTACAAAAAAAATTGTACACAATATTCAAGTTTTATTTTAACTTACGTAATGATTATAAAGATGTTGGTTTAATTTAAATGTAATAACTCTTTGATCTTATAATCTCTGGATACTTACACAATTCAATACTGAAAACGTTGTTAGTTCACACTGTATCTGGTTTTAATGATCGAAGAAATCCTACTACTATTATAAAGGCGAAAGTTTGTAAGGATGTATGGATGTTTGTTACTCTTTCACGTATAAACTACTGAATGGATTTGAATGAAACTTTACCACAATATAGCTTATACATCAGAATAACACATAGGCTACAATTTATAAAAATATATTGTGTGGATTGTCCAAAATATGACGGTAAGTGTCAATAATTAACTCCACGCGTACGAAGTCGCGGGCGGGCGCTAGTTACTTTATAAAACAATATGGGCCTCGTTCACCACCCCCGAATAAGGTGTCATGTAATTTACTTGTCAATTATATTGGGTTCGGAGAAAATTGGCCCCTGGTCCGCGGCCCTGTTTAAATATTCTTTTCAATACAAATACCAGGGGCCAATTTTTTCCGAACCCACTATAATTGACAAGTAAATTACTTGACACCTTACTCGGAGGTGGTGAACGAGGCCCTTAGTATTCTAAATCCCTCTAATTACTTAAACGTGGTCTTGGTTTAAAACTGGAGCTGGCAAGATTTTTTACTTCTTCTATACTATTTATAAAGAGATAACTTCTATAGACCACGACAAGGCTCATAGGTAAACCGAAAACACGAAACGCTTGCGCCATGTAATTGGACACAGCGCCATCTATTGGTTCATTTCTGAATTACGGTCCCGAAGCGAAGTGAGGGCCCGCCACTAGTCCTACTACTATTATAAAGGCGAAAGTTTGTATGGATGTTTGTTACTCTTACACGTAAAACTACTGAATGGATTTGAATGAAACTTTACCACAATATAGCTTATACATCAGAATAACACATAGGCTACAATTTATAAAAATATATTGTGTGGATTGTCCAAAATATGACGGTAAGTGTCAATAATTAACTTCACGCTTACGAAGTCGCGGGCGGCCGCTAGTAAATAATAAAAGTGACCAACACCATTTTTAAACCGTGGCTAACTTTACTCTCTTTTTGTAATAATGGGGAATGTGAAGTAAGTTCCAGGATTTTAGTAATGAAAGTAACAAGATTTTTTGCAAGTATAAAAATATTAAGCTAACTTGCCGACTTTTTTGATAATCTGTTTACTACAATAAACAGCAAATAAGAGTTCCAACTGAGGATCACGATCTGTAACAGAAAGAAACACAATTTGTTACTAAAGTATTTTTGTGATATGCAAAAAAAAGTTTATTTTATACTATACTCGAAACTGGAATTCAAGATCAAAAAATCTACGACAGATACGTCACTGTCAAATCTGTTAAAGTCATTTGTGTCATTTTCAAGTGACGTTTTTAGGTTTCGCCAACCTTATTGGCATTATTTTTCTTATTATGCAGACTAAACTGTTAAGTTTCCAATACATTGTTAAAATGTTGTAGGTAGATACCAAATGTTATTATGCGTTAAGCGAACTCAAGCGCACTCAGAGTTCGCTTGTGACCGCAGCAGTTGTAACGCAGCCGAAACGTCAAGCAGTAAGTGCTACAATGTACTTATTTAATTTCGTCGCGTTTAGTCCCGTTTATGTAAAGTATAAGCAAATAGATAGCCACATTCAAGACTGTCAAATAGAAACAGTCCAATAACATCGATACCGCCAAATTGGTCAAATTATTGAATACACCAAGCATCACCTAGAAGTAGACCGTGTGGTCTTTCCCCTCGTCAGCAAGCTCCGTACATACACTCGAAAGTGCTCCAAAACTCGTTTAAACTTCGTTTAGAAGCTTAATTTCGCTCCAAACTTCGCTAATAGATGGCGCTAACCTGCTCACTTAACTCATCCCTACCTAGAAGTAGACCGTGTGACTTCGTTTCGTTATTACCTCTTTCCAAACTTCGCCATAGATGGCGCTGAGTGTGAATTACATCGCCCAAGAGTTTTGTCGTATTTTCTAGTACTTTCTAGAGCGAGCGAAACAGCGTTCAAGAACTAGACTCGTTCAAACTTCGTTTTGGAGCTTCATTTTGTTATTAGTTCCTTCCGAACTTCGCCGATAGATGGCGCTGAGTGTTAGTTACATCGCGCAAGTGTTTCGTCTTTTCGGGTTGCATATGACCGTAGTAGTGGCGTAAAGAAATAGTATAATTAATAACAATGAAAAGCATTTGTACTTAGCGGAAATACAGTTTTACTAGTCTTCAGAGATACCTTGTGTGTACATTTGCGTGTGCTTTGTGTGCTATGTGCGATCGGAAAAGCATTCTAGAAGTTCGTTTCGGAGCTTCATTTCTTTATTAGTTGTTTCCAAACTTCGCCAATAGATGGCGTTAACCTGTTGGAGCCATAAAGTCCTTGAGTGGAGACCGCGACTCGGCAAACGTAGTGTTGGACGCCCTGCTACAAGATGGGATGACGACATTCGAAGGCTGGCTGGAGTGAGCTGGATGAGAGTGGCCGAAAATCGGGAGCGGTGGCGTGCATTGGGGGAGACCTATGTCCAGTAGTGGACGAGCGTGGGTTGCTGATGATGATGATGATGAACCTGTTGACCTTAACTTTAGTTGTTGTATCTCATTCCTCACCTAGAAGTAGACCGTGAGGTCTCGCCCCCCGCTCTGGGGCTGGACTCGAACAAACTTCGTTCCTTCCAAACATCGCCAATAGATGGCGTTAACCTGTTAATTATAACTTTTGTTGTTGTTTCTCTCATTGCTCACCTAGAAGTAGACCGTACGGTCTCTCTCTTCGCAGCGCTGTCAGCACGCGGTGGCTCCGTGAACGCACTCTATGTGCGAGCGAAACAGCGCTCTGGAACTAGACTCGTAGCCGCACGCGCCGCATACTAGAACGTCGGCAGCTTCCACCTCTTCTGAGTCTAGGATCACCTCTGCAAAAGATAAAGACAAAAATAAATATACAAGGTGAATTTTAAATCACCATCCAAATTTTTAAGCTCGACTCAGAATCTGTATAGTCCGAGGCAAGAAAGTGTAGTTATGACCTTGAGTGCGCAGAAACCAATTTTGATAGAAAGTCTTCTTTTTTACAAGTACGCAAAATAACGGTCATCGCTATACTTTCGTGCCTCCAGCTATAAGTGTACAAATCTCGCCAAGAAACATTAGTCGAAATATGACAAAAAATTTGAACTCAACCAGATTCGAACCCATATCGATCGCTTTATGATTTATATGAAAAGTAAAAAAAAAATTAAATTAATTTTATGAATTGGGTATTTGACTAATCTCGATATAGTAAAAAATATTGATACTCTATCAAAATATTGGTAAATTGAGTCAGACGTTATATTTTTAACTGAAAATGTTGGCCATTGGTTCTTAATGGCCAACATTTTCAGTTAAAAATATAACGTCTAGCTGGTTTTGTGAGCATTCAAAATTTCATGGGCAAGTCCATTTTAAAGTATAAAATTTAAAAAAAATATATATATCATTGAACTACCCGTACATTTTCCACCAACTTTTACTTAAACGAAACATTTGATATAGCTACCAAACAAAATGTACTAGACGCGCACACAGAAGTTTGAGTTGTGACGTCACAATCCAATAGCCATCTGTATAGAGCGTTTTTGGGTTTGCCCAAAATATGTGCTCTTAAATTTGTGATATCTCAGGTAATTCAAATGGGAATCAAGTGATTGTTTCAACGATGTTTCTTAAATTGAGGCGTCTTTTGATTAAGCACATAAAAAAATTTTAGTCAAATACCCAATTGATTGGACCGACCGTATATTATGATTCGTTGGTGGCCAGGTGGTGGTAGCAGCACAGAGGCTCCACCTCACCTGGAGAGAAATGCCTCTGTTAAGGCTATTACCAGATTAAAAACAACGAAAAATAACATAACAGTGATTCAAGAAATGTTACAGGTAATTTAGTAACGTGAAATAATGGCCATCTTAACAAAAAAATGTGATAGGTGGCAGACGAGCAGACTGATCACCTGATGGTAAGCGATTGCAGCCGCCCATAGACGCCTGTCACAAGTGCGCTGCCAATTAACCCCTATTAATCCGGTAGAGTCAGCGACATACATAAAGTTACATCCAACATGTCCAAATACTTATACTCTGATTCTTATTCATGTAAAGTAAACTGACAGATGTCAATGTCAATTTGACACATGCAAAATGTCAAAATGCATAGAAACTTGTCATTGACATCTGTCAGTTTACTTTACATGATTATGAATCAGAGTATAGTGATATTCACGATATGGAATCATATCAGCATCCTACTACTATTATAAAGGCGAAAGTTTGTAAGGATGTATGGATGTTTGTTACTCTTTCACGTAAAAACTACTGAATGGATTTGAATGAAACTTTACCACAATATAGCTTATACATCAGAATAACACATAGGCTACAATTTATAAAAATATATTGTGTGGATTGTCCAAAATATGACGGTAAGTGTCAATAATTAACTCCACGCGTACGAAGTCGCGGGCGGCCGCTAGTAACCAATATTGCCAAATTTAACAAGGCATTCAACATTGTCAAAAATATCGGATCAACTGTAAACGTCAATCAATGTTTCTTTCCTAAATGATGGTTGGACGTTCCAAATCAATTGTCCCGATATTTTTTATCATTGTGAATGCTTTGTTAAATTTGACAACGTTTGTCGTATTGATATTACTGCATACCGTGAATGTTACTTAGTATTCGGACATTTTGGATGTAACTTTATATAATGATGATGCCTACACAATTATTCGAATCAGTTATGATGAGTGATACATACAAACGTAAATATGAAAACCACTAATACTTACTGTTTTTATATCGATCCGTGTGAATATCTTGTATGTGTTTCATTAACTGCAAATAAAACATATATTATATAAAAATTGCGAGGATTTTTTGTAATAAACCGTTAAATTTTAACCGTAAAATAGGGTATGAAAATGTTCTAAAGGACGTTTGCAATTTGTAAACTTAGAATCTTGAAAATCATATGGGTTTCTTACATAAAATAAAAATGAAGTTGTTGTACAACTTTATAATATTAAATAATACAATATATAAAACACGCGACAAGTAACAATAATGTCAATTATTGCTAAAAGTGGCCGTTTTTAGCAATAATTAACATTATTGTTACTTGTCGCGTGTTAGAAATATTGTATTGCATCTTGAAAAATCCAATTTACTTGGATCTAAGTCTGTAATGTTTTTTTTTCTTCAAAAATATCATAATATTATCGCCACAATCAGTGTAAATAGGTTGGCGGCGCTAGTTTCATTCGTATAGCCCCTTAAGGGCCTTGTTCTGAACTCTCTGAGTAAAGTTTCAAGTAATTTACTCCTCAATTTAAGAGGGTTTGGATGAAATTGGCCCCTGGTCCGCGGCTTAGTTAACAATTTAAATAATTTATTCAATACAAAGACCAGGGGCCAATGTTCTCCGAACCCACTTTAATTGACAAGAAAATTACTTGGAAGTTTACTCAGAGATGGTGAACGAGGCCCTTAGACAATTTTACCTTGAACTTCGTAAAGCCCAGACAGAAAATACAATGGAAAATCAACTGTTTTATTGTTTGACAGCCTCAATGCCGCAGTGGCTACGGTCCTCGCCCGAAGCGCGAACGGTCCCGGGTTCGATTCCCGGTTAGTTTTTTTTTTCTTATAGGATAGGAGGCAGACGAGCAGACGAATCACCTGATGTTAAGCGATTACCGTCGCCCATGAACACCTGCAACTCCAGGGCCTTCACAGGTGCGCTGTCGGCCTTTCAGAGCCTTCAATTTAAAAAACTAGATTTTCGTACCTGCGAGTGCGCGGAGCCGCGGTATGGGCATAGGGCACACTGCAGCGCTGCAGGCTGCCCGCGACGCCATTTGCCACCGGCGCCGCCGCCGCCGCTGCTGCTGTGTTCCGCCGCCTGACAAGACAACCGATTAAACTTAATTTTTTTTTTATGGTATAGGTAGCAGACGAGCAGGCGGCTCTCCCGATGGTAAGCAATTGCCGCCGCCCATGAACACATGCAACACCAGTGGAGTCACAAGTGCGCTGCCACCTTTTATCCCCCTTCCACCGGGTGGGCCTCCGGTACCCTCACTCACTCGGCGAAACACAGCACAGGGGCTGCTTCACGCCGGTTTTCTGTGAGGCAGTGGTATCACTCCGGTCGAGCTGGCCCATCATGCCGAAGCGTGGCTCTCCCACAGTAAGTATCATCCCGACTACGCTGGCTCGGACACGTGGAGAGAATGGGAGAGGATCGAGCAGCCAAAAGAGCCTACCTGGGATGACCAATCAAATTAGCGCCATCTGCTGTCGGTTGGATGGTACTGTAGTGGCGAACTTCTTTCTTCGGCCGATGGTAGATGTCGCCACACCTAAATACTCTCGGCGTCAAAAAAATCGCACATCTGCGTAGTTTTCATACTAACGCGCTCATATCACAGCTTCGTATATTAAAAAGTAAACCATTTTATTACAATATTTTTAAGGTAACATTACCAATATATGCTCGTCTTTTAATCCAACTTTTTCATCATCCATGGAATTTACTTATTTCGTCCAAAAAAATTCAAAAGTAAATCAGTTTTTCAGCTCCATAGAACATTGTATGGGACAAGAACATTGATTTACTTTTTTATGTTTTTGGGAAAATTAGGAAGTTTTCACGACTAATTAAGAAGCATGATTAACAGACGAGCATATAAAAACCATGTTACGTAAATAATATTGCAATAAAATGTTTTACTTTTTTATATACGAAGCCGTGATATGAGCGCGTTAGTATGAAAATTACGCAGATGTGCGATTTTTTTGACGCCGAGTGTAGATTAGTGAAACTGACCTTATGCGCAGTCATCTCCTTGATCGCGTTACACTTGAAGGTGCACAGCTTGCAGGAGTACAGGAACAGCTTGAAGTTGGGCGACGACAGCAGCTCGTGCGGCGGCGGCAGGTCCGACTTGCGGAAACATATCACAGATACACCCTGTTCCTATATGGGGATGGAATGTTCCCCATGAAAAGGGAAGATCTTCCGCCGAGCCGGGTGGTATAGGGTATTTGACAAAAAAAAATTATGTGTTTAATCAAAAGACCTCTCAATTTAAGAAACATTATTGAAAGAATTGCTTGATTCTGATTTGAATCACCTGAGATATCACAACTTTAAAAGCACATATTTTGGGCAAGCCCAAAAACGCTCTATACAAATGGCTACAGGCAAGTGACGTCACACGCCCGTATCTTGTATGCGCGTCTAGTAAATTTTGTTTGGTAGCTATATCAAATGTTTCGTTTAAGTAAATGGTTTCATAATAAAAGTTGGTGGAAAATGTACGGGTAGTTCAATGATATAATTATTTTTTTTAAATTGTATACTTTAAAAATGGACTTGCCCATGAAACTTTGAATGCTCATAAAACCAGCTAGACGTTATATTTTTAACTGAAAATGTTGGCCATTGGTTCTCATTTACCAGTATTTTGGAAAAGTATAAATATTTTTTACTATATCGAAATTAGTCAAATACCCTATTGGCTCGGGGACCAAGGTCCGATGTACCTTCTTGGTTTATCGTATATATTCCAAGTAGACATGCGAACTTTGCTTTCGGTGCAAGGATGATAGGTGGACTATAAAGCTTACCGAATGGCAGCCAAGATTGGGGCGACGTCCTGTGGGTAGACCACCTGCCTGGTCCGACGATATTGTAAGGGTGGTGGGGAAACAGTGGATGAGGCTGGCTGGTGACCGTAGGGAGTGGCGTAATAAAGAAGAGGCCTATACTCAGCAGTGGGTGGATGTGGGCTGACATGATGATGATGGAACAGTCAAATTAGCGCCATCTGCTGTCGGTTGGATGGTACTGTAGTGGCGAACTTCTTTCTTCCAGCGATGGTAGATGTCGCCACACCTAAATAGATTAGTGAAACTGACCTTATGCGCAGTCATCTCCTTGATCGCGTTACAGTCAAATTAGCGCCATCTGATGTCGGTTGGATGGTACTGGAGTGGCGAACTTGTTTCTTCAGGCGATGGTAGATGTCGCCACACCGAAATAGTTTTTTTTTATGTGATAAGTAGCAGACGAGCAGGCGGATCACCTGGTGGTAAGCAATTGCCGCCGCCCATGAACACATGCAACAAGTGCGCTGCTAACCTTTTATCCCCTTCCCCTCCGATGGGCCTCCGGTACCCTCACTCACTCGGCGAAAACACAGCACAGGGGCTGCTTCACGCCGGTTTTCTGTGAGGCAAGTGGTATCACTCCGGTCGAGCCGGTCCATTCATGCCGAAGGGTGGCTCTCCTACAGTAAGTATCATCCCGACTACGCTGGCTCGGACACGTGGAGAGATAAATAGATTAGTGAAACTGACCTTATGCGCAGTCATCTCCTTAATCGCGTTACAGTCAAATTAGCGCCATCTGCTGTCGGTTGGATGGTACTGTAGTCGCGAACTTCTTTCTTCGGGCGATGGTAGATGTCGCCACACCTAAATAGTTTTTTTTTTATGTGATAGGTAGCAGACGAGCAGGCGGATCACCTGATGGTAAGCAATTGCCGCCGACCATGAACACATGCAACAAGTGCGCTGCTAACCTTTTATCCCCTTCCCCCCCGATAGGCCTCCGGTGCCCTCACTCATTTGGCGAAACACAGCACAGGAGCTGCTTCACGCCGGTTTTCTGTGAGGCAGTGGTATCACTCCGGTCGAGCCGGCCCATTCATGCCGAAGCATGGCTCTCCCACAATTAGTGAAACTGACCTTATGCGCAGTCATTTCCTTGATCGCGTTGCACTTGAAGGTGCACAGCTTGCAGGAGTACAGGAACAGCTTGAAGTTGGGCGACGACAGCAGCTCGTGCGGCGGCGGCAGGTCCGACTTGCGGAAACATATCACATACACCCTGTTCCTATATGGGGATGGAATGTTCCCCATGAAAACGGAAGACCTTCCGCCGAGCCGGATGGTATTGGCTCGGGGACCAAGGTCCGATGTACCATCTTGGGTTTTCGTATATATTCGAAGTAGACAATAGACATGCCAACTTCGATGGTAGATGTCGCCACACCTAAATAGATTAGTGAAACTGACCTTATGCGCAGTCATCTCCTTAAACGCGTTACAGTCAAATTAGCGCCATCTGCTGTCGGTTGGATGGTACTGTAGTGGGAACTTCTTTCTTCGGGCGATGGTAGATGTCGCCACACCATGGACGTATATGTACCCCCCCATTGAGGCCTGGTTTGACATAAGGTTGAATCGGCTATAGCCAAGGGTGACTTAATTAAGGGGTCGGCAAGGTTGGTGGGGTCGCAAATTGTAGATAGCCCTGGGACGGCAAATCAACACAACCTCACGTTCTTCAAGAATGCTCCCGAGGGGTAGGGGGGGTGTGATTCGTAATTGTTTTGCAATGTGGGACACCCCCCTTGTCAAAGCTATATATACGTCCGTGTGCCACACCTAAATAGATTAGTGGAACTCACCTTATGCGCAGTCATCTCCTTAATCACGTTTGTTACAGTCAAATTAGCGCCATCTGCTGTCGGTTGGATGGTACTGTAGTGGCGAATTTTATGTGATAGGTAGCAGACGAGCAGGCGGATCACCTGATGGTAAGCAATTGCCGCCGCCCATGAACACATGCAACAAGTGCGCTGCTAACCTTTTATCCCCTTCCCCCCTGGGTGGGTCTCCGGTACCCTCACTCACTCGGCGAAACACAGCACAGGAGCTGCTTCACGCCGGTTTTCTGTAAGGCAGTGGTATCACTCCGGTCGAGCTGGCCCATTCATGCCGAAGCGTGGCTCACTAACAATTTGTAAAACTCACCTTATGCGCAGTCATCTCCTTAATCGCGTTGCACTTGAAGGTGCACAGCTTGCAGGAGTACAGGAACAGCTTGAAGTTGGGCGACGACAGCAGCTCGTGCGGCGGCGGCAGGTCGGACTTGCGCTTGCGGCCGCGCCGCGGGCGCCCGGGGGGCTGGCTTGCCAGTATCTGTTGTCTGCCACAAACAAATCCCATCAAAAACAAAAATTGACAAAAAAAACCAAGTCTTAAACTACCGAAAAAGTTGTGAGAACCACGTTTTGCCATGTCGGTAATTTTTTTTTTTTTCAAAAGTCATAGAACAAAGTTTGTTTAAAATAGTTGAGGATTCTGTGGGTAACTGTGAAACAAGCCGCATCGGCTGATGCAATCCAAAGATTTTAATTAGTACTAGCGGCCGCCCGCGACTCCGTCCGCGTGGAAAAGTAACTTTTTACCCCCCTTTCAACCCCTTACAAGACCCTTTTCGCAATAAAAAGTAGCCTATGTCCTTTCTCAGGGTCTAGATTATCTGTATACCAAATTTCATTTAAATCCGTTGAGTAGTGAGTTTTGGCTTGAAAGAGTAGCAGACAGACAGACAGACAGAGTTACTTTCGCATTTATAATATTAGTATGGATAACTTCTATAGACAACGACAAGGCTTATACGTAAACCGAAAACACGAAACGCTTGCGCGATGTAATTTAGAACAGCGTCATCTATTGGTTCATTTCTGAATTACGGGCTCGAAGCGAAGTAAGGGCGGGCCACTAGTTCATATATAAAAAAAACATAATTATGTGATAGGTATAACCTTAGAGCATTCAAACAACTGGAGGGGCCACGCGCACTATTTACTAAACAAAAAAATCTGCCAAATCCAGCGGGGGGGGGAGGTAAGTATCCATGCACGAGCTTAGACAAAGTATCAATGCAAATAATAATACTCGTGTAAACGGAACAACTACATACAGAAATAGCTAAGAGTAAAAGAGACAGAATCATGATTTTTGTCTATAACAGAGTTTCACTTTTTTTGTTGGGCACACTTCAAGCAGTGCCCAAGCTAGTTGCCATAGTAAACCATAGTTACTTAATTACCTACTTGCTCAGTGCGATTTTATTCGTATTATTACTACCGTAATAACCAACCAAATTCAGTCGTAGTAAGAGATAACAGGCTACCGTACTAAAGTAATCTTCAGTCACATCGATCTGCCATTTTGTAGTTATTTTTCATTTGGCCAGGTTATACAGGGTGTAACAAAATAGGGGGTATCAACCATAAAGGGAAATAATGTGTATTTTATGTAGATTATATATGCAAAGTTTCAAATGACTAAGAAAATGTTTTAAGAAAAGATAAACAATCTTACCCGTAATTCATTTATAAAAATTTTGTATGCAAACAATGGGGTATGGGAACAAATTTTTAGGTATCTTTTATATATTTTATTTCAATACCTTTTACTATTTCAAGTAATCAATTTGAATATTTTTGTAATCAAGACAGTAGTTATGTTTTAATTAATTTTTAAACATTTTAAATTTCAAGCGTATTTGTGACGTCACAAGTGCGCTACACCTATTAATAGGTTACCACGTGCTTTTTTCCCCAATTCGGTGGCAAATAAATTATATGTAAAATTGTACTTGTGGGCAAAATCCCTTTTAATCGGGGGAATTTTACATCACTGTCTGGACAACATTCCGGCAAAACAAAAAACAGAGAGGCATCTCTAATCAATTTTATATCACCTTTCAAATAAATGTCAAACTGGTTGGTAAGGTTTTATTGTATTACAACTAGCGCCAATTGTTGGTTCTTCCGATCGACTAAGTGTCAATCACAGTAGATATCGCATTTATTTTATCTTGTTAGTGCAGTATGACTGAAAATTCTGCTGACCTTGGGTCAGATGAAGGTCAAACGCGATTTTATTGAAAATATCATTGATCTTATGCTTTTAAATTTTAAAAGCAATAAAATATGGTATGAAAGACAAATGCCTCGAAATGGTTTTTGATTTAGGACATGTTTAGTTTTTTTTCCCATACCCCATTGTCAGGAATGCAAGGGGCGGTAACTATTCAAAAAGGAGCGGTCAAATGTTAATATCCCTATCAGCTGATTGCTCATTAGTGATGTGCGAATTGATATGGATTTCACGAAGAATCGGATTTCAATTAAATAAATATTAACTTGGTACGTTATAAACTCTAATATGAGATTTGTAAAGTGTGTCAGAATCGGTTCACTTTAGGATGATACCCCCTTTTTGTCACACCCTGTATATGTAGATATCCCATATATACCCAGGTAGTCTCCGGGAAATCTTCAGTAGCGCGAAGGCGCTGGCAGGTTTCCTGGAGAAACTTGGCTGGTTGGAGAGAAGACCGGTCAACGTCACCCTCCGCACGCGAAATGGGCACATTTGCAGCCTAATTGCGGAAAAGCCCATACGAAGAAGAAGAAGAAGAAGATATGTAGATATCTGTCCCTTACGGTGATACATGCTTAGCCACTCTATTTGATACTTTCTTTATGTACCTACTATAGTCGGATTTCTAGACAAAGTGCGCAAAATAACGGTCATCGCTATTCTTACACGCCGCCAGCTATACTCACTTCGCTTTCTGCAAAGCCTTCGCCTTCTCCAATATCTCTGTCGGCGACATCTTCGGCGGCGCCTCCTTGTCCGCGCTGGCGGGGGCGAGGGGGGCCGCGGGGGGGAGGGAGGACTGCAGGAACACGAGCGGGCCCTGCTCCCCCTCCACCATCACGTAGGCTTCGCTGCTGTCTGCTTCTGGATGGAAAGAGTTCAAGATTTAACGGACACATTATCTTCTATACTATTTAGGGCCGATTTTTCCATTGTCTGATAAAATTTAACAGACCAATAAAGAGTTACCCGGCGAATTAAAGTTGTCTTACATCTTACTATAATTGTATAAACATAGAGTGACAGTTACTATAAATTGGATTACATTTTATCGGTCTGTAACTGTTATCAGACGATTGAAAAATCAGCCCTTAAAGAATTAAATCTCATACTCCACGTCAGAGCTTATAGGTAAACCGAAAGCACGAAGCACTTGCGCGATGTAATTGACTCCTAGAGCCATCTACTGGTAGACTTCGTTTCGGGAAAATAATTTCACACTACTTTCCCGAAACGAAGTGAGGGCGGGCTACTAGTCTGTGTATATACAGGGTGTATCTCTGAATATTTACATCCTTTTAGCCACGTGTTCTACCAAATATTTGATTCTGAACAACATATTTTGTTCTATGACTTTTGAAAATTCGCATAAAAAAATTCACCTTTCCATACAAAAGTGGTCACGTAACTTAGTCACTTTGGGGTCGATAAAAATTTCGATGAGTTCCGGAAAATTGTTGACCAAATGTTGTTCAGAATGGTTGGTAGAACACGTGGTTTAAGGGATGTAAATGTTCACAGATACACCTATCTATACTGTATATAAAGAGGTAAATAAAATGCTACAGACAACCACACGGCCTATAGGTAAACCGAAAAAGCTAAACACATGCGCAATATAATCGGCACCCAGAGCCATCTATTGGTTGACATTGAAACTGATGTCCCGAAACAAAATGAGAGCGGGCCACTAGTCTGTGTATATTTAGAGACTATTTCACAATATACACATAATGAATGAATATACTTTTATTGCGATAAAACCGAGGTATAAAACTTAAAACTAGTGATTACAAGAGTACTAATAATGTACAACTACAAATATATGTATCCATGTTAGGCTTACAAAAAAAAAGCAACCGTCCCGAACAGGAGGCCAATTCTCGGTTTTCGCCCTTCGCCCACAACCAATAGGAGAACACAGATTACAATCAACATTCCTTATCTTGTTCTCCTATTGGTCTATGCGTTCCATGAAGTCGACTCGACATAGAAGGCGGAAAACGGAGAATTGGCCTCCAGGTCCGAATCAAGACGTCTAAAAAACTTGGCCTGGCAACACATATTGTCATACCTTCAGATTTAAAGAGCATTAATCCTACTACTATTATAAAGGCGAAAGTTTGTAAGGATGTATGGATGTTTGTTACTCTTTCACGTAAAAACTACTGAATGGATTTGAATGAAACTTTACCACAATATAGCTTATACATCAAAATAACACATAGGCTACAATTTATAACAATATATTGTGTGGATTGTCCAAAATATGACGGTAAGTGTAAATAATTAACTCCACGCGTACGAAGTCGCGGGCGGCCGCTGGTTTGTAATAATTGTTAGCGTATTGCATAAAAGCCGGCCCATTAATGCCGAAGCGTCTCTCCCACGGAACCTACCCTCATTGTCGCTGGAGTGCAGCACGCAGGTGACTGTGGCGTCGGCGGCGTCACTCGCCTCACCGTTGGATACCAAGTCGATACGAACCCTCGTTCTCTTCGCACCTGCAATAATATTATTTTTAAATAAACTATCCTATACTCTGATTCATAATCATGTAAAGTAAACTGACAGATGTCAATGTGTCATCCCCATACATTATCACTCAATTTGACACATGCAAAATGTCAAAATGCATAGAAACTTGTCATTTTCATCTGTCAGTTTACTTTACATGATTATGAATCAGAGTATAACTATTATTATAAAGGCGAAAGTAACTCTGTCTGTCTGTTACTCTTAATTACAGGGTGTATCTGTGATAGACTTGGGATTAAATGTTATTTTTGTTTAACATGTGAATAGTTAATGCTAATAAAAAATAACCGGCTATCTTAATTGTTAATTGTTATAACTTTTAGTATCTGGGGGCACGGCAGTGCTCCCGCCAAGTCTAGCAAAAAAGCAGCACAGCCGTACCATCCTTTTCTCGAAGCAATTCAGGCTATTTTCGACCCCCTGTAACTTCTTTGTGGATAAAACTAGAAGTTTGAATTTTTAGTAACCATGTAGGCATTGTAACTGTGAACATTTACATCCCTTTGTTCGTGTTCTATCAACCATTCTGAACAACATTTGCTCAACAACTTTTTCCAAAAATGTTCGACTCCCCATACAAAATGACCAAATCACGTGACCGACTTAGTATGGAAAGATGAAAATTTTTAATGCGAATTTTCAAAAGTCTTAGAGCAAATTATTCAGAATGGTTGGTATACCAACCACAACGACCAACCACCAACCACGAAAGAATAGCGATGACCGTTATTTTGCACACTTGTAAAAAAGAAGACTAATAAAATTGGTTTCTCAAGGTCATAACTACACTTTCTTGCCACAGACTATAGAACACGTGGTTCAAGGGATGTACCTAAATGTTCACAGATACACCCAGTATATAGGCTGATACTTTTTACTGAGCTACCATTGCTCGAACATTAATTACCTGACCAGGGTCAAGTTGAGGAGATCCAACTGCATCATCGACTTGTCCGAGTTGACAACCTGCACATATTTGGTGCTGTCTCCACTATCCAGAGCTGGCATGCTACTGGATTCCACCTGCAAGTAATATCATCATCCATCATAATCATCACCTTAAATTTGCCAGAGATATAGGATATTCCTAGTTTAGGCAGCTTACTTAAAAATTACTCTTACTAAAAAATATATCTATCTTCTATACTATTTATAAAGAGATAACTTCTATAGACAACGACAAGGCTTATAGGTAAACCGAAAACACGAAACGCTTGCGCGATGTAATCAGACACAGCGCCATCTATTGGTTCATTTCTGAATTACGGTCCCGAAGCGAAGTGAGGGCGGGCCACTAGTTTTAAATAAAACTTAAAAAAAAGATAACTTTTAAAGAAAATTTTAACCATGGGAGTGCCATGCTTCGGCATGAATAGGCCGGCTCGACCGGATTGCTACCCCGAATTTAACGCGAGCGAAGCCGCGGGAAAAGCTAGTGACGAAATAAAAATACTTACTCTATCTCCTTTATCGAAGGGAGTCACTTCAACTATTTGTAGCTGACCTGAAATTAAACATTGCATGAATAAATGAAAAATTCTTTATTTAATTTAGAACTCTTATGCATTTTACTTATTGAAAATAAAAATGTTAAAAAAATGAGGCGGCACTCGAGCAAGCGGTTCACCTGCTGGTAAGTAATCACCGCTGCCCATGAACATCTGCGAGATCAGAGAGGTCGCTGATGTGTTGCCAGCCTTTTAAGAAGGAGTACGCTCGTTTCTTGAAGGTCCCTAAGTCATAGCCGTCAGGAAATACTGCCCGTAGCTAAACTATTCCACAAGACTGAGGTTCACGGGAGAAAATTCCTCGAAAAATTCCTCGAAAAACGCACGCAATGACAGCCGCTTGCGTGTCTGTGCTGTGCCATGTGCTGTAAATGTGCTGGAATTCCCTTCCCTCCCAATTCATCTATATCTATGCTATTTGTAAAGAAGTAATTTCTTAAGACTACAACAACCCATATTAAAAATTTTGAAAAGTGGGGTCTGTATATTGAATGCAAACCAAAGTCACAATCGGTGCTACAAGTTCTAGTGGAAACTTGTAGTATCTATGACCATCAAGTATTTTGCTTATGCATTTTTTTTTTATAATAAACAAACAACTTGATGGATTCTTAGAGCAACTTTCGTGACAGTCCAATCCAATAATCCTCAGAAATTGACACCACAATCGTAAAGTATACTGATTATACGGCATTCTTTCTCCATAAAAGATACACTAAATTTAGAATATTTTACAGAACTGATGGATTTTGAGGAATGCCACAAAGATGTGATAAACCGTTAGTGTGTTGGCGACTCACCATCCTTATACTCAGCGGAGAAGAGCTGAGTATCCGACGGTTCCGGCAGGTCAGTATCGTGGCTCTCTGATTCTGACATTATTTATGTAATTCTGTAAAAAATACATATACTTTGTCACCCATTGGCCTGTTCCATAAAAATTAACAAAATAATAAAATCACGTACAATGGACTGATAGTCTAGATGTGGACAAAGGAGTCTACTTTACAAGGATATAATCAACTGTCCTCATATACACTATTGAAAGAGAAAAATGAAAGTCTTCTTTTTTACAAGTGTGCAAAATAACGGTCATCGCTATACTTTCGTGCCTCCAGCTATACCTGGATTATTCATTTAACCCTAATTTATTGCTAAAAGTGGACCCTTTTAACAATAATTTGGAATTATGTTTGTTAATGCTAATGTTACACTTGAAATACCTCAAAAATTAGAAATACCTACGACAAGTGCATTCCAGAGTTTTATTATTAAAATATAAGTCTTAGATTAACCACAATTATTAAAAATGCATGGTGCACAATAACCTTATGATGACCATTTTAACATAAAGATGTTCTTAGGGGTTCTTAGGGTACAGTCGAGTTCAAAAATATGTATACACTTTACAACCTTGTCACAATACATATTCATAAGAAAGTGGAAGTTGTTTTCTTATACATATGCACTGTGACAAGGTCCTAAAGTGTATACATATTATTGAACTCAACTGTACAATAAATTTTAAGGATCTCCAGCAATATAATTTTGTCCTTTGTTACTAAATTCATTGCCCTTATTTTCCTAACCAACATTATGGAAGTGTCATCTGATTCTATGTTTAGATCTTCTCTATACCTAAGTAAATTAAATTCACATGGTATTTTTTTGTTCATCAAATTACCCGACGAATTTATGAAATTACTTGAATATGTACTAAATTAATTTTAGATTTATTTTATTAGCATAAGCTATAGATAAATTGTCATTTAGATTGAATTATTTCTTGGTAATTTCAAAACAAATTCGACTATTTTAAAATACTTTTGGATATTTTATATAAGTAGTGTGAATATTTTCTATAGACTATGATATTAACGTTATTTAAATATTGGAATGTAAAAGCTAATAAATACTAACTTAATAGGTTCATTAAATTTCATTATTGCGTTTTAGAATTAATCAGATAACAGCATTACTGGAATCATAAGTACCTACTCGATTGATAAAGGTTATGTTGGAGAAACTCCATAATAAATAAAGTCGTGAGAAAACAATCATTTTTTAAAGGAATTAAAGTTTTTAAACAAATTATAACAATGTAAATAAATCAGAGCAGAGTAAACGTCAAAATTAATAATGATTTTTTCTTGCAACACTACATACATTTTCGGTGTTTCTATTTACGATCAAAATTTTATTTTATGATTATTGCAACAATACTCACGGTTTTCGATTTGTTGGCAACAATGAATGACACGATTCACAAAACACACACAACTAAAAGTAATTAACACTATGTTTTAGCACAAATAACTCGAGTATGGTGAGAAATAGTACGCCATTTGATAAAATGATTCCTTTCTCTTGAAAAATATCGCAGAATCCATTTTACTGCTACAGCTAATGTTGCCAGGGGAAAAAAATCTTACCCAGATTTTAAGGAATTTTGAATATTCCCCTAAAACAAACGAAATCTGGAATGTATTTTAGTTAAAATTTATTTAATATAAAAACATAAATATTTACATTTAGTAAATAAAATTACTTTTATATATCAAAATTAATAATTAATAAAATGGGCTGTGCCAAAATTAGGTTCCTCCCATTTACTGTTCTTTAATTCTTTTATCCTACTCAAACGTACACACTGGATGGTAAAGTCCCGCTCTAAAAATCAATCTTTTGATGTTGAGATTGTAGAGTTGCCTGTATTTTTAGGTCACAAATGTCAATTGCTCTACATTTTACGAATTCAACGACAGAAATACTGTCATCTCTTTCACTCGCGTGCATCGTCCCTTTCCAAACATGCAAATGTTTCTAATTTACTTTGTACAAAATCTACGTCAGTATAAACAAAAGTAAAAATATGTAGAACTAAATTTAGGCCACCTTTATGTATATTTTGCTATTTCAAGAGAAGATAAGGACTGATTTGGGCTTTAAAAATTTTGAAAGTTTCATTCCTGCATCGCGCTATCAACATTTTAGTCCGAGCTGAATATATATACAAAACTGACGGTAGAGTCGTCGGGAGGTCCGTAGCTACTACGTAAGCCGGTGCTGGCAGGGAACCGGTCTAATTCCTTGCCATCAGATATGTTGAAGCGTAAAGCAATCATATATGGTAAAATAATGTCAAATACGTCAAGAAAATGATAAAGAGAGACTCTGGTCTCATCCACACGGTAGTAGCTGATTTGACCTTCTCTTTTGGTTTTCTTAATGAAATAATTATCTTAAAAAAATTGCAGTGCATATTGTTTTTTATTAAATAGTTTGATAATGTGTTAATAAATAATAAAAATATTCAAGAATTAAAATAATAATTATGATGGTTTTCCATATTGTAAACTCTGCAAAAAATAGTGTAGAGTTTTACAATGAACACGTTTAGATTAAATAAATAAATTGAGACAACATCACATACATAGATTGTTTTTTTTTAGATTTCTATGAAAAAACAACGCACGTTTTCATTCATGTTATACATTTTTATAATAAATGTTTCCATGGTCTTTATGTAGAGATATTCATAGTTAACATGAAACCTAGCTATGTTTTTTAGTTAATGTACCTACACCAATATTCATAGCTTACGTAGGTAGACTAGTTATTCAATGAAAATAACCATGACTCACATCGAACGAATATGGTAGAGTCACATGACTATAAGTACTCGTATCGCATCATCGCATGCCGAAGCGCAACTTCCATTATTTTACTTCTAAGTAAGTAGTTGTTAATAACAAAAGTAATTAAATAAAATAGGAAGGTCATAGACATAGAATGTAGGTCACAGAGCTAAAGTAGTTACTTAGGTACTAAGTGGCATTTACTTAATATACAAAGAGCGTCTTTGTCTTTTTTAATAATAATAAATTATGTTGTTGTCGTACTACGTAAACAAATCCTAGGCTTTATTTAGTTATAGGTTGTTACGTTAGTTTGAAAAATTCAAAAAGTTAATTTGGATATTTATTAGAGCCCACTTTCATTTATAACCACAAAAGAACGAATATTATTAACTACGTTCTCATGGGTAGGTACTACATTTTTTTATTTTGTCTTAAATTCTTGTTTAGGCGACTGGGCGACGGGTCACGGGCAACGCAAAATAAATGTAGAGTTAACAAACAAAAAGGAAGTCAAAGCAGCTACATAGGTGTGTGTGAGAAGAACTCTCATTTTCATTTTACAGAATGATTGACATTTTTATTACCATTTTATATTAACCCATACATGACGACTTATACAAGGCGACATATTCAGACGGCGGGGGCTTAGGTCGGCCCCCCGCCACTACCGGTTTCCCCAGTAGCCTAGGACTCCCCGTGAGCTCTACAAAGCCCGTCGTATATATGCAGCGAACAAAAAAAATTTAATAGCGCGATGCAGGGCAGAAGATCCGATTGGCTGCCTGGTGTGACGTAGTTTTACGTTGCGGGTAGTGAATGAGAGACGGGTTTATACAAAAGTGAGGGAACGTTGCGAAGGAATATTTGAATTTAACGCTTTATTATTTATTTTGCAGTTCTATATAACATGTCTCTTCTCTACAACTTAGATGCCTTAATGAAAACACCTCATATCAGTGTAATGCCTATTGCTCTTAGGCTCTTCTTCAGCTTACCGCAGAGTGACGTTAATTCAACCAAGACAAGAACACTCTCTAGTTAGTAAAAATGTCTCTCCTTAATCTTTAATAATGGACATCGAAACATAAAACCGAGCTGTTGTTGAAAATTGTTACCCACTCCGTGTTTTAATTCAATCAAAGAGAGTCAACACTATTATACATTTAGAAAATGTAGAGTCGTGCAATAGGTACTTAGGATACGTAAACGTAAGTACACGTACGTTTTTGCTGGTGTCTTCTCGGCAGAAAACTACATTCCGAATCAGTGGTAAACATTATTGTTATACATAAGTGTAAGTTTTGTATTAATTTGTATTTGTTCTGTATGGACCTAAATTGATTAAACAATTTTCATTTAATTTGTGTAAATTGGTAGATTTAAGTCAAATGATAAATTGTGCTACCTACGTCTAAATAAGAGGTAAAACGTAGTTATTTACTAAACTTTAAAAATGTAGAGCCCTTGCTCTATCACGCTTGAAGCCATCCAAATACATCAGCCACCAGCCCACGGCAGCCATTCGACTGGAACAGTTACGTCATGACATGCGCAGTCCGGTCTCTACAAAGGCGCTTGCAGATTCACCCATACATTCAAAGTGGAAGGGCTATTTTGGACACTCGAGAGGGGAACAACTTGTCCTAAAACCGGTTGCTCTCCTAATTATTGTCAATCGTTTATCAGACCTGTAAAAAAAAAATATTTTCAATTCAAATTAGATTCTAATGAACCTAAATAGGCCCTAAGCTGAAGGAGCTTCATTAAATTGCTTTTTATGATATTTTTTTTACTATTTATTCATAAACTAGCGGCCGCCCGCGACTTCGTACGCGTGGAGTTAATTATTGACACTTACCGTCATATTTTGGACAATCCACACAATATATTTTGATAAATTGTAGCCTATGTGTTATTCTGATGTATAAGCTATATTTTGGTAAAGTTTCATTCAAATCCATTCAGTAGTTTTTACGTGAAAGAGTAACAAACATCCATACATCCATACATCCTTACAAACTTTCGCCTTTATAATAGTAGTAGGATTGTTCTGATTATAATCCATTAATTATTACGCTAACAATCGCCAACAACAAAATGAGATAATTTCCACAAAATATGACGTGTTTTAAGTTTGAATAAAAAATGATTACAATATCTTGTTCTCTTTCTTTACTTTACATGACTTACGAACCTTAGATAAAAACAAAAAGTTTATTTGATTTAATCTAAGTTACGAACGATGAATTTGCTCATAAAGAGCCCATATAATCGATCGATAAGTATCTCGAACTTTGACTTTAATCAATAAAATGTAGTAAATCCGGGTGGAGAGTATTATTATGAAGGTGCGGGGAAACCCATAGCAATACGCTAGAACTTTTACTCGTAAGTAGTTACGGAGAACCTATAACCTCCTTTATTCCCGAGGTTATTGATCCAGATAGAGCCCACCGGTGGGGTGGGTAGTTGCAAATCGGAAGTGTGCAATAAGGAAATGCTTGTGTGCAGTCACACATAGGATATTTACTACAGTGCACACAATCGTCTCTATCTCTGTTGGTATTCTAGAATTTTGTAAATAGGTAGAGCCTTGCGTGATAGACTAAGAGCGTTGTTACTTTGCTATTAACCTAACAATTAAAAAAAAGTATCAGCCTATATACTGTCCCACTGCAGGGCAAAGGCCTCCATCATAGAAATCAAGTTATCGCTACTATGACGGGATTAGGCTTAATCACCACGCTTGCCTACTGCGGATTGGTGATCACAAACCCGAGCTATGTTCGAAAAATTCGAAACATGCCGGGATTCGAAACAATGCCGGGATCACTGTCATGCCGCTGCCTACCGTGTGAAAATAACTCTATTTAAAGATAGAAATCTTTTGACCGTAATCTTGCTCAGTTTATTTACATCCATGAAGTTTTTAAACTGTTAGATAGACATTTATTTTACGAATCACAATTTGAATCTGTACCATACAGTAATTTGACCCTATAAATTCTGCATCGTCTTGTCTGAGTGTATTAATTTCAAAAGTACATTAACCCTTTGTATAGCATGAGTCAACATAAAAACCTTAACAATTGCTCAGTAAAGTTTAATAATCTAAGCGAAACCCAGTGAAAGTACAAAATATCGTCTCTACAATTTCACGGTCAGCTTATTGCAACGCGCAGCCGATACAGCCGCGTCGCGAACACATTTGCAACTCTATTCCGATATTATTGCATCGTGAGCATCTCACACAGGCGCGTTCGGCGAACGTCATGCTCTACTTAGTTGGTTAAGGCGACGTTGTAGAGTCACTTTTGGAGACAACTAGCAACTATTTTGCGACTTTGCCTGCCAACGTTAGTATTTTTTTTTTAAATGCACAACTAAGCATTTTTACCTACATAATAATTCAAAAACAATTTAATATTTAGGACTGCCAGCAAATTATACCAAACAACAAATATAACGTTAAGAATCATTATATTTTACCTCCTAAAAATAAATATTTTAATAAAATTTTACCATTCAAACTTATGTTTAGGCTATCAAGAGTTATTAAGTGATGATTGTAAGTATAATATACAAAACGCATAGCCTTTCCACATTCCTGAAAGCAATTGGGGAATTTTTGACAAGGTCTCAACGAGGTGGAAAAAAGGAGTCATCAGAAAAACTGACACCTTAACCTTTAACTTAAAGACCTCAAATAGTTTGTGCTTATACCAGATCCAAAAATGCGACCCTTACGCCTCAACTGGCATTCGCAAATCCAAGCCATTGAGTCACACAAATCAGCAATGTCTAGGTTTTTTTAATGGCAATGTAATAAAGAGTTTACAAGCTATTATAATGTAAATGATAGCTTTACCTTAACTTCCCATTCAAGAAACCTGATTCTACCCCTCTCCCCAGAGTACAGAGCAATTGAAGACAGAAATTAAAATTGAACAGACTAGTTAGAACCCCTGACTTAGTCTACATTTGTTGGTAAAAACCTTTATATCAAAACCCTGATGCATCTAAGTTTCCTGTAAATAGTAAGTGCTTTAGATTTGAAAGAGAACAACGGTGTTAGAAGAATCACAAAGCAGGAAAGCTTGCTTGTTATGTATTAATGTTAAAAACGAGGAGATATACAACAGAGGTCCCAATATTTCAAGAATCTCTTTTGGCAAGACTATTAACGACTATTTACAAAGACCTAGAGTAACTGGTAGGAGGGTTTTGATATTTTTCTCATTTTAGAGTTTTGCCTTCTTCTCACTAGACTAGACTACGATACCAGCCCGGTGTCAGAGTTTCAAGCTAGCCTAAGCAGCCTTCTTTTGAAGTGGTTGGATAACAACCATTATCAAAGTGGCGGGACCACCAGCCTATTACATAGTGTCCTCTGAAGCATTGAATCATCTATCTAGCAGGCAACAAGATACCTACATGCTTGCAATGGGCTACCTAATCAATCTAATACCTATATCTTGATAATTTTGTTTTTGGTTATAGCAGTTCTTTGCAATTTATTCTTAAGTACTTTTTTAACTGATATGTCTTGCATTGATTAGTTTTTCTTCTGTGTGATTTTTGAACCTATAACCTTCGGATTTTTGAGACGATGCTCTTTACCAATACTTTCAAGCGTAGCTGGAAATGTATTCCCTTTAGATAGTCAGACGGACTACCTATATGAGATTTTAAAACCTTGAAAATCTAAGCATGCATAGTCTCTGTTTCTTACACTAACCATTTTCCCTGCATCGCGCTATCAAAGTTTTCGTCGTCGCTGCATATAAAAGACATGGTAGCTGTTGAGTCTGCAGGAGTCCGTGTCCACACGGGAAAGCGGTAGGTGCAGCCGCGACACTCGGTGCACACCCACACAAATCTAAGCCCTATCTCAGTCGCATAAAGAACAGACTTCAACATTTGCCATTCTGTCGACTAGAAGTAATTGCTAGACTGTATTTGGATACCCACGACGCTCTAGAATGACGAATGCTTGAACTTGCCAATAACAGGACCGATGTGGAACTTTGACTCCTACTTTTGCACTTCAAAATGAGATGAAAAATATATTTTGCATTTTTTACTATTACTTTTTTAATTATACTTTGTCATTTATTTTACCTTTCTACTTAAAGAGTGAACAGGCATCTTCTAGGCAAACGCGTGTCATCCTAGACCTCATCGTCACATTCCATCAGGTGCGATTGTGATCAAGCCTATAGTCTAATAAAAAAAAATATTCAATAAATAAAATCTCCTTGATGAATTAAAATCCCATCTCAACATGCGATGATTTTTATGTGCGTTATCAGTTTAAGAATAAATCACAATAAATTGCTATTAAAAATAAAATATTGCAATAACAAGTCGAAGCACTTCATTAATTATGATAAGAATAACGCATTCATTAAACACGGACGTGCTAAATAAACAAATTTGAAACAAAATCCCGGTTTTTAAGTCAAACAAAATTAAACTCTGTCGTGTTCTAAAGAGCTATAAAGTCTTATAAATAAATAAATAAAAACTTTATTCACATAATGCTAAGATTACAATAATAATAAATTATAACGCTGACTAAAGTGAAATAAGACACTAGCGCTACCAAAAGCGCGGTCGAAAATTATAATGGGTAGTTGGTTCAATTCCGACACTATCAGAAGACTATACCTACTTATATGTAGCTAACTTATAGTACAGAAACAGATACCTACCTAGTTACTTAATGTAGAATGAATCTAGACGTTGTATGATTGACAATTCGCAATTAAAACAAACCTTAATATAAAACTATTTAATATCGAGTTAAATTTTTTTTTTTCCGCAATATAAAATAATTCCCATAAACAAATAAAACTTTTGTGTGTGATTCCTGAAAACACAACATCTATCGAAGCTTTTCCTTACTTTCATGAAACATGCCTTTAACTAAAACCATCATGAGAAAGGGTCAAAGCATGCCTAAAATTTCCAATAAGCATCGGATTAGGTATTTGTTTTCGCACGCCACCGCTACGCTGTGTAAAAAGTTGTTCAGTTATTTATTTATTGTGACATTAAATTGTAGAATTTAGCATTTTTATTATTAATAAAAAATAAATAATATTATTTCTCTTTTTTGGGGAAAAAGGCAAAAAAATATCCTGGCATGACAACCCTTTTTGGTGCACTGCGCAGGTCAATACAAAGTCAACTTGCTTACATCGCCCGCCTAGTCAATCAAGGAACTAACAATATTCTATGAAGCTTAGAAAGGAATTTTGTGAATAATAATAATTTTAGAAATAAGATTTATTAATTTAAGTTTAGAAAAAAAATATCCAAGGTAATGGCTATGTCGAATTAATTTATATTACGAATTTCCGTGTAAACCTGCTAACAATTTTCGATTTTGTTGTCCGATTAGGAAACCCCTGTTAAAAGCTGGTTGTAATTACCTAAATTAGATTATTTTAATTTTGTGTACTCACCTGCACCTTGTAAACGTTTATTTTGGTTCTTAAAAATCAATTTAATTTAATTGAAAATAATATTAAAAACTAAAAATTCCGAGATCCGGTTGTCAAATTTGAAATTAGAAAAAGAAAAATAAGGCGCGACATAAACGGGTTCTCAAGTAGATGCATCATTTATTTAAATATTGAACTTTTATTATGGTGGTCATAATTTTGTTTATGAAACTTGTGTACTAACTGCTGCTTATTTAATAGCGTTGCTCTTGTCGGTGGGGGATTCCCCTTCTTGTTTTCAATATTGTTTTAAGGGACATGGTTATTTTCTTATACCTATTTACTTATTTTTGTAGAATACCCACCAAAAATGTCTTCAGCGGGATCTGGTGCAGTATTCTTCTTAGGAACCAGGGCGCATTATCAGGTAAATAAAATTGTACAGTCAGCTCCATATCAATTAACATGCATAATATGCATGCATATCATTATGTAAAGCAGATTTATCTGCTTTCCAGTTAATGATTTGTTTTTTTTATGTGATAGGTAGCAGACGAGCAGACGGATTACCTGATGGTAAGCAACTGCCGCCGCCCATGGGCACCTGCAACACCAGTACAATTTTCTCATCATAATAATATGTAGGTATACCAATGTAGATATTCTAAGATTTAGGCCCATGTCTATGTCTCCTGTTCCTTCGTCGCTATTTTAATTCTTATTTTGTCAATGACCATTCGCTGTCCAGAATCCAGAGAGGTGCAACAAACTCAGTTTAAACTTCATGAAGTGCCAAACGGTGTATTCTTATACCCACTCATCAACAATCGCTCCTGCCTGTCTGTGCTATTGAAAGTTTTTATTAAAAAAAATTTTTTACTAAATTATTCTTCATCGCAGGTCCTCCAACAGCCAGAACAGCCTTACGACCAGCAAAACGGCAACTCCACGGAGACGATATACCAGAACCCGTCGACGCAGGAGCTCTGGCCCGAGGAGGCCAACAGCAACTATATCAATGAGAGGAACTGGAATTACTACGATAATGACGTCAATAGTAAGTGTATGCACAGAGGCGGCGCAAGGCGTAGGCGATGTGGGCCACCGCCCACGGCCTCGTGGTACAAGGGGCCTCGCGCCTCAAAAAAATTTGGACGAGCTTAAAATCGGCTTTATCGGTCATCATCGTCGTAAAATCGACAGAAAAGGAAAGGGCCTCGCGAAATCAGTCTTGCCCACATCAAAATTAGAGCTTGCCCCGCCACTGTATGCAAATAAACGCGGTTTAGAGGAGCAATTCTCGTGCCCTCGACATTGAAGTCGAATTTAGAGATTTCATACATTCGTCCATACAAAATTTTAATTCGACATCAATGGTGAGTGCAAAAGAATTGAATAGAATAGAATAGAAAAATATTTATTCAGTGTAATCACAGACAAAATAGGTCATTAATTGGTCCCCTGGATGACATGTTTAACGCCGGTAGAGATGGAAGAGTCGCGGGTTCGATTCCCGCACCGATATTTGTATTTTTGGTATAGTAATTCTTTGCAATTTATTCTTCGGTAAACAATAAGACATCGAAGGTTTCAGGTGGAACCCGACTCCACAACGTTCCACGAATCGGGTGGCTATTTCGAATATTTGTGTTAAGTCTGTGTAGGTAGGTACCTTCTTCATTGTTCCTGGTTAGCAAAAGGGAAAACCTTAGTTTGAGGGTTTCGGGACCAGAACAATGCATGTGATGTTGTCTCAATAAATTTTATTTAACGTCTTAAGGCCCAGATGTCCGAGGCAAAAACAATTGAATTTCTATTGTGTCTGCTGTCTGGGCCTTACGACGTTAAGTACCTAAGTATTTATATATATTTATCTCCTATCGTTGAAAAAAATACATTATTTTTTGCAATAACTTTTTACATTTATGATTGCCAGCGACAGATGAAAGAGAAAACCAAGACCTAAGAAATAGCAAACGGCGTCAAAGTGAAACTAAGTTATGTGAACGAGACAACGATATGCGGCCTGCCTTGCTAAACAATGTTACGGATAGGTGAGTAGATAAATACTTATGCCTACTTTTCAGTATTTTAGTATAAAGTATCTACCTACCTAGTAGTAGTGTTGGACGCCCTGCTACAAGATGGGACGACGACATTCGAAGGCTGGCTGGAGTGAGCTGGATGAGAGTGGCCTAAAATCGGGAGCGGTGGCGTGCATTGGGGGAGACGAGCATGGGTTGCTGATGATCTACCTACCTACTTGTACTTACTTTAAATCCAGCATTGAACCCATGCTCCGACATGAACATTAGACCAACTCTTCCGAAGTGACACAAACCAAAGTAAGACCGCATAGAAATTGATCTAATCTGTTAGCTTTTAAGAGCTAGCTTGTTTGATAAAATAAATTATAAAAAGCAGCGTCAGCACAGTTTCGCCGTAATTTAATATTATGGACCGAAGGGTTGGGCCCTTGGACAAGTCAAGAGGAGTTGGCAGGGAACTTGTGACCCCACACTGGTGTTGCAGGTCTTTATGGGGGCGGAATCGCTTACGATCAGGTGAACTGTCTGCCTATATCACCAAAAAGCATAATACTTATTCGTAAATTGATGTAACTTTTCGTCGGGGAAGACGTCTTTTTTGTTTGTCAAAAAGTACGGTGTAGACAAGAATGTAGGGTGTAGAGCAAAGACGGATTTTGAATTTGAAATTATTAGTGATGGGCCCCTTAAAAGTGCCGCCCAGGGCGGACCGCACCCCCCGCGCTCATTACGCTGCGCTACTGACTATGATATTTGCCGAATTCGGTTTTCAAATTGCGCCTAGTCCGTACTGCCGATTATTTTAAACCTACTGTTCATACCTACCGTGAACTCTGACAGACAATTCTTCGTAACTTTTAGGGAATCGTTCTATCGATCTACCAAGGAAAGTCAAAATAATTTTCATTAAATATATTTTCATGATACAAAAAATAATTATAACGATCAAGACAATGGTAATCGAATTTCATGTCACTAAAACACAAACGACATTCGCGACTGAACAAAATATTCATACGAGTCTAATTCCGGCGATAATCCAATTGGACAATTGATTTTAAGCCTTAATCCAATGCTGTGTTATCTATTAGCCAAACTTAATTGTGTACTGTTAAATATTATTTTTATAAGTCATCAGTTAAGTTAGTGGTCTATATAGGTAGGTATGTCCTAATAAATTAAGCCACAAAATAAATAAACACAGAACACTGGCCTACATTACTAGCTAAACAGTCAACCATAAAATGTTTTAGTATAATACATAATATAGTATGTCCTTCAGGAGTTGAAAGGTCCTCAAGTAGAAGTAGCTCTACAAGGTAGACCGATCATGGGAAGTTCGCAGAAATCCCTACTATGCGAGTCAGTTGGAGAAACTTGGGGGAAGCCTATGTCCAGCAGTGGGTGTCTCTCGCCTGTAAAAGATGATGAATATTACCGATACTTTGGCCTATGGTGACTAATCTCAACAATCATCATGATATGCGGACATAGTGTTGTATGCGCAGCAGACACAACTGCAACATGACCGAAGAGGTCGATTTAACGTGCTTAAGACCGCAAACCACCAGGTGATCCGCCTGCTCGTCTGCTACCTATCACATAAAAAAAAAACTTGTAAGTCTCCAGAAGAAAAACTTAGCCGCAAATCTTGGAACAATCCGAGAATCGAACTTGGGACCCCAACCGCTGTCGTCGACCCGCAAACCAATACGCTACCGAGGTAGTGATAAGTCTAAGGGTTTAAAAAATTAAATTATTAGTGATGGGCCCCTTAAAAGTGCCGCCCAGGGCGGACCGCACCCCCCGCACTCATTACGCTGCGCTACTATGATATTTACCTAGTATTACTATATTAAAATATATTATTATCTTACACTGTTACTCTTTTCGCCGCACCACTGTGTTTTCTGCATGACCCAAAGGTTAACTGGTAGAGAATGCCCCTGGGCATTCAGTTTGCCTATTGTTACAAATTTTCTGCAATAAAATTAAAAAGAAAAATTGGCCGACTTCGGTTTTCAAATTGCCGTCTAGTCCGTACTGCCGAATATTTTAAACCTACTGCCTATACCTACCGTGAACTCTTGACAGACAATTCTTCGCAACTTTTGGGGAATCGTTCTATGATCTATCAAGGAAAGTCAAAATAATTTTTCATTAAATATATTTTCATGATACAAAAAATAATTATAACGATCAAGACAATGGTAATCGAATTTCATGTCACTAAAACACAAACGACATTCGCGACTGAACAAAATATTCATACGAGTCTAATTCCGGCGATAATCCAATTGGACAATTGATTTTAAGCCTTAATCCAATGCTGTGTTATCTATTAGCCAAACTTAATTGAGTACTGTTAAATATTATTTTTATAAGTCATCAGTTAAGTTAGTGGTCTATATAGGTACTGTACATTTGTATAATGACAACATTGGATTGGGTCACTGAATTGTCCTTATAACTAGACACGTGTAGAATGGTCAATAACAATTTTATAAGCCTAAAACAGACAATTCCCATACAGTAGGTAACCAATATTATTAATTTGGAACTATGTTGTAGGTCACACGGCGACAGGTCAAGTTACCCTTCACAGTGCAAAATTAGCACTTATGTCTCAGACTCCACGTAATGATGTGTCAAACAATGCGGTTTTGATTAAAACGCATGTTAGGCCTACCGTACCTAAGCTTAAGTAAATATTATGACAAAATTGTCTGTTTTAGTATTTCTTCTCAACCTTATTAACTAATAAAACATTTACAATGGTATATCAATATGTAACATTTTAAACATTGGCAAAGGTTTCGAATATTTAATTATAATTCTAGCAATAATAAAAAGCTCAATTACATAATATATTTTTGAAGCCCATGATAAGATACGCTAATATTAATTCTTCTTGCATACATTTTGCAAAATATATTTCAACAAAAAACATCAAACTTGAAAAAAAAACGCATCAAGGCATCAAAAATATGGCAATGAATGGTCATCCTTATTTTCGATAAAAGTCGAGAATCGAATATTTACAGTGTAAAATGACTTTTTATTCATATTCAGATATTAAATTTCTATTTTCTTGGAGCAGACTCTAAAAAATCGCGATAAATACCGTTACGTACGTAACGCTTTATTTTCAGGGGCTTTATTTTTCTAATATTTGCCGTTGGTACAGTCGAGGTCAAAAATTACACTTTAGGACCTTGTCACAGTACATATGTATAAGAAAACGACTTCCACTTTCTTATAAATATGTATTGTGACAAGGTCCCAAAGAAACATATTTTTGACCTCGACTGTACCGTTATATTTGCAGTCTTAATTGACTGTCCAACAGATGGCGCAATTTTGACAAAACATAAAAGTTAGGTAGGTATGTAATTTTTTTAGTAATACCTTTTAATTATTAATACAAGTAAAAATTAAGCAGTCCCATTTAATTCTTAAAGCTTTTTACAATATATTTTTATTGCTAAAATTTGCAGCACCATTGCTATTAATTAATTAAATATACCTATTCTCTTTACAATTATTTAATAATGAAGAAGCAATAAATGTTAATAATAATAATAAAGAAGTCAAAATATAGTTACTTAAGATTAAAGTTTAATTTAAAATGTCATAAATGAAAAATTTAAGAATCTAGTAGGCATAGTATAAAAAGTACATCTTTCTTCTTGTTGAATGAGAATGAAGAAATATGTTGTTATAATATTATTACTTTTTACACCTTCCCTACTATGCCAAAAAGTTATATATAGCAACACTTATATTAGATGCCAAATAGTAAATGATTCCAAATAATATAGGTAGGTATGTCAAATAAAAATAATGAATAAAAGATACAAATCAGGTACAAAAACTAAACTACTCAACGAATTTGTCTATATCGTATTCTAAGTTGGAATCGGTCTGTTCGTCTTCCTCATCGCAATCTTTAATCTTCTTGCGATCTTCCAAACGAAGACACTTCAGACACTTTTGTCCTTTCCGCAGCCAACAACCCCTGTGATACATGGAGTTGCATTTGTCACACATTATTGCTCCGCTATCAAACGGGTAGAGCACTTCGTTATTCTTACAAACTTCGCACAAATATCCTTTCCCAGAACATAAAGCACAACCTGTAATGTGAACACGACATATCTCAGTTAGTTCCGTTAATTTTGACTCGAGAGACCCATCGTTGATCGCTTCTAAGTGCGACATGCTGTATTTGTTGTTCACATCCCCTAGTTGTATGAACAATGGGGATAGTAGATTGGTGCCTTCAGGGCATGCACAGAGGTACCTCCTCATCCATTCTAAATCTCTCCTCATTTTGTGCACCCATTCCAATTCAGCAATGAAATTAAAAAGCCTTGGATTGATGCTTTCAACGTCGATGTACGGTCGAGACCAAGATATCGTCAGCATTTGGAAAGCTAACCGTGAGATATATCGCTTCTCCCAGTCCCAATTGTGGACAACTCGAGCCGGTATTGCTATCATATCATTCCAATGGCACGTTGTGCAGAAGTATAAGCCAGTGTAGTCGCACAGCCGAGGTTCATTCCATGAGTCTTTGAACGTCAAAGCAGTGTGGCATTCTGCGCATTTGTAATTTTGTGTCGCTAGCCCTTGTTCGGGGCATATACTCATTTCGAACTGCCCACTTTCAGTCATAATAACATGAGCGCACACTCTGCAGATATGATCAACACATTTATAATGACATAAGTAGCTGCAATCAGTGCATATGTATGAACTTTGAACGATACTCCATATTACACCGCTGCAATGGTCGCAATACTGTTTCCGGTTGCTCATACTGGTCTGCTGTTCGAAATGGTGTCCTTTGATGGACACACGGGGTCTGACTTGGCCGTCATTGTCTTTTAAATCTTCCAACCGAAGTCTTAACTCAACTAGATATCTGACCAGCCATTTCCGCTCTTCAGAACACTGTGGCGTACTTAAAACGAGTTCTTTACACTGCGTTACGGCTTTTTCAAGCTCATCTCGAGTAGCTGAGCTGTGAATTTTGAGTTTTTTATTGGAAATAGACTTTGGTACGTAGCTGGAGTCGTAACTTTCGTCAGCAGACACACACCCGGAAGTTGACGATGATGCTGATGAGGTAGACGCCACGTCGACGCTTCGGGGGCTGCAGCATATCAAGCTATTCTTATATTTAGGCGAATCGTTAGCTAGAGCTGCTGCCATGTCGTATAATTTACAATACAACAAAGGAAATTAACTAATTACGTTTCCTTGTCACTTGCTTGCAAATTTGGCGAGTTATCTTCTATTGTCTGGTTGTTATTGTCGCCAAGAGTGGTTGGGTCACTGATTACGTATGGTTTTTGCGTGCTAATTTCATTGTTTTGATGGAATAATAGAATTTTTAATGAAAATACTCCATAGTCATTTTGACAGCTACATAAATTATAGATTTGTGGGACAATGTTGGTACGTCTTGTTGTCTGACATTTTGCGTGCTCCGTTCTGCGCAAATGTGCAATTTCTTTTCATTAGAAATTAAATCGATTACGTCGTAAAATATCCATGAAGACCCTAATACTTAAAATAAGTAAACTTGTTCATAAAAACTTTAACTTCGAATTATTTAAGTATAAACAAAGCATCATTCTTTTTTATAAAATACCCGAACTTACGTAAATTGGAACAGCGCACTACTGCGCAGGCGTACCAACTTAACGATTTTACGAAGTGTGTCAAGTTCATCGTACATCGCTTGCTCACGTCTTATGTTATGAAATTGTTCGATTTGGATTACAGCAATGTACTCGTTAAAGATCTGAAGGCGGAATTTGTTTTTTATTTAATTGATCAACAAAGACATAACAATCACACATGATATGACTCACTATGAAATACAAATTAAATGGAATTAGATCATCACATATTACAACAACCCACATGCATTGAGAATCCTACTTTGTTTGTTGATATTAATTTGACCTGTCCTATTATTGCTCTACACGTGTTGAGCAATATTGACATTGAACTAGAAAATACATTTATCGTCTTACTACAAATCGGAAGAAGCTATAACCGTTTATTAAATTAAGTGTTATGAAACTAGTTACCTCGATGATATTCTTTTTAATTTTGGGCCTTAGAAAAGCGCACCAACAAATTAAGAAGTAAAATGTGAGAGAAAAACAAATATCGATGCAAGTACAGTCAGCCACACATCAGGTTATCACAACCTGTCAATATTCAACCTAATGTGTATGACATAAGATAAGAGTCGATTGAAGAAATTTGCAGTTTTGTATAGGTGTTGTACTTTGACGTGTGGCTGTTACGTACAGTACCTACCTAAACAATTACCTAATTTCGACGGTGTGATGACAATGTTGTGCATACGGTCCGTAGCCTATTGGCAAAATAACCCGCGATCTTAAAAGCCGGAGTTCTGTGCATATTTGTGGCTGTAGTATAATGCATCTTCTATATTATTTATAAAAAACTGTGGGAGAGCCAACGCTTCGGCATGAATGGACCGGCTCGAGCGGAGTGATACCACTGCCTCATAGAAAACCGGCGTGAAACAGCCCATGTTTGTTGATGAAACAGATATTTGTGTCGGGTCTGGGTGTTTGTAGTTCCTTCGTTGTTTCTGGTTTCCATAGTACAAGGGAAAACCTTAGTTTGGGACCAGGACAATGTATGTGATGGTGTCTCAATTTATTTATTTATTTATTATTTATAAAGAAAACCACAAGCACAATCCCGATTTTTATGCAACCCGAAAAGATGAAACACTGGCGCGATGTAATCAACACCGGGCGCCATCTATTGGCAAAGATTCAAACTACTACGAAGTCATGAAATTAATTGATGGCGCCACTGCCGCTTACGTTATAGACTATGGAAGTCCCATTGGTTATAATACTATGGAACTCCGTAATAGTTTCCTGAAGAATAAATTTCACAACTTCATTGACAGAGTATAAAATTTGTTACAGAGCCGTTACTTCGAATGCGACGAGAGCGATGAGTACAGCTCGGAGGACAGTGAGTTCGATTACCCGAAGTACCTGGTGCCAGCGCCCGCGCCGGTGTTGCAGTACGACGAGGATGAAGACGACGAGGTAAGCAATACTGTAATAAAGTCTTCGCCATAAGGGCACGCGGAGCCCCTGCCCAGGGCCCCCGTTAAAAAGGGGGCCCCGAAGAACCCTAAATTTCTCTCACACATTTTTGCTCATAAAATACTGTATTTGATATACACTTATAATAATGATTAAATAATAGCAATTAAACTTATTTAAAAATTTTAGTAAAGTATAATTCGATTTTTCACTTCCAAAGGGCCTCCAATTTTTATGTGCCCAAGGTCCCCGGCCTAGTTTAAAACGGCCCTGGAGGTAAGTACAGCCACACATCAAAGATTACAATAGGTGAGTACTTACTGTCAACCTTTTTGACGGCCTCGATGGTGCAGTGGCTGAGGTGCTCGCCCAAAGCGAGAAAGGGGGTCGATTCCCGGTCAAATCAATTTAGGAAACAACATTTTCTAAGTTAACTTGGGTCTGGGTGTTTTGGGTTGACGCCTCCTGTTAATTATCGTCACCTGGTACTCATAGTTCAGGGGTTGCCCTAGTTTGAGACCAGGTTGATTGGTGTGATTGTCTGGCGCATTTTATTAATTATTATTATTTCGGTCAAACTGACTTGACTGGCGGGATGGCACATTGGTAATGACCCTGCCTCATACGCCAAAGGTCGTGGGTTCGATCCCCATTTCGGACAAACATTCGTGTGATGAACACTTGTGTTTGTTCAGTGTCTGGGTGAAATGAATATGTACCTATTTAAGTATTATATTTGTGATCCTCTGTTGTCTGATAGTTGTAACACAAGTAGGTACCTACGCTACTTAGCTCGGAGTCAGGTCAATGTATGAGACGTTGTGTGAATTTATTCCCAGGTGTTCATGGAGACAGCCCCCGACGACAATACGTCGCGGGACATGCTGTTGGAAGCGAAGGGGCCGCCGTCCGCTCACGCTTCCGCCTCCGCTTCCGCGTCCTCTTGTGCGGAGGACGACGCGGATATGCAGCTAGAGGTGAGGGCGTTAGTAGGCCTAGACATGGCTTTCTTAAAATAAATCTCAAAATCTCACAAATCACATTAATATAAATCAATTGGCGGCGCTAGTATCGTCACCCTCTCCATTGCCCTCTGAGTGACTTTGAGCCTTCTTAAGCGGCCCATTGTAAGCGGCCACGTTTCAGTTACAGAGGGCTATGCTCGGAATCTCCTTGCGTGATCGTGTCAGTAATGATGAGATCCGCAGGAGATCTAAGGTCACGGACATAGCCCAAAGAATTGCGTGGCTGAAGTGGCAATGGGCAGGGAACATTGCGAGGAGAACAGACGGCCGTTGGGGTGGAAAGTTCCTCGAGTGGAGACCGCGTGCAGGAGGCCGCAGCCGTGGCAGGCCTCCCACCTGGTGGACCGACGATCTGGTGAAGGTCGCGGGAGCCCATTGGATGCGGGTAGCAGAGGACCGATCTGTGTGGAGAACTTTGGTGGAGGCCTATGTCCAGCAGTGGACGTCTATCGGCTGAAATGATGAGTATCGTCGCGGTGTAGTCTTAATAGAAGAATCCAAACTCTGGAGGCCAATTCTCGGTTTTCGCCTTATGTCGCGTCGACTTCATGGAACGCACAACCAATCCAGTGTTTCCCAAACTTTGTTATGCCATGGCCCGGTAATTTTCACACTGACCCTTCGTGACCCACTAAGTACCTACTTTCAAACTCAAGCTGGCATTTAGTTACTTATCTTGTTAGTGCGAAATATGCAGCTGTTTCTTATTTTTTACTAAATAATCCAAGTTAGGTATTAGGTAGGTACTCATGTTTTAAAATAAGGCGAAAATGTCGCGACCCGGTTTTTCATTTTGGTGACCCGGCACCGGGTCGCGACCCGGCTATTGGGAATCGCTGCAATAGGAGAACACAGATTACAGTTGACATTCCTTATCTTGTTCTCCTATTGGTCTATGCGTTCCATGAAGTCGACTCGACATAGAAGGCGAAAAACATAGATTTCCTGATACAGTTAACCAATATAAATTGTCTAATAATAGGTAATGTCTCTAGGTGGCTGCCGGGACTCCAGTGCTACTCAACTACCTTCTGACCCACCCAGTGACTTGCGCTATACAGTAGAAAACCAGCCGACACAGAAGAAAACAAGTACGACAGAGACTTCAGAGGTATATTCTTCGTTCCGTGCCCCGAGCCATCAAGTCGTGGAATTCCCTTCCAGTTCATGTGTTTCCTCCTTACAATCCTGGGTTTTTAAGGCGGGGCGTGAAACGGCATCTCAGCAGGCCTTCAGGGTGAGGATGACAGACTCAATATGTACGGTGGCCAGCACATCAAGTTACTACAATCTGTCAAATTTCTTCAATCGAACCTCACTTTTATGTCAAACGTGTTTGGTTCAATATCAACTGAGGAAATTTGACAGATTGTAGTAACTTGATGTGCTGGCCACTGTACATTGTTTGTTCTTTTGTGCCTGTCAACCTCATATTTGGATCGCACGGCCGCTTACTATCACGCGGAGTGAGGTCATCTTGATTGTCCTCAATATAAAAAAAAGTATGGGGACCGTGCACATAGACGGTGCTGCCAACTAGTGCCAATTCGAACTTAACACTTAACCAGGCTATGTACCATATGAGACCACCAGATTTTGAACTTTATGCAGTTATGATAAGGTTGAAAACCAATGAAAAAAAAGCGTACCGGGGCCTGGTTAAGGGTTAATTAGTCAATACAACGTGCTGCCACCTATAGTTACTGAATTAAAATTGGTCATATTTTATGTATTCCCAAGATACAATGTTTGCTGACTGTCATGGAATTGTATGGAGGCCTAATGTATGTATATGAATAAACTAAGCTTTAGTTATTTAATTAATTTAAGACTTACAGCCATTTAAATAATGAATGATTTATTGTTATTAATTTGCATGAACAAGCAATAAAATGTTATGTAAAGAATGCCTTTCGGATAAATAAATATCTAATGTAAAATATTTAAGGAAACTTTTAATAAGATAGTATTTAAACTTACAGACAGTATTTTCAGTATCAAAGAAACAGTATTTTAATGGAGGTGTTTCGAAGAGGATATACAAGGGCAAAGAGTGAGCGAGGGTACTCGATACCCTCGGTAAGCCCAATCGGCGGAAAGGGGGTTAAAAAGTTGGCAGCGCACGTGTGACTCCACTGGTGTTGCGGGTGTCTTTAATTGGCGTCTGCAATCGCTTACGATCAGGTGATCCGTCTGCTGGTCTGCCAACTATCACATAAAAAATATGTTAGAAGTTTATGAGTAATATTTTTTGTCCGTTGCTTAATTTGTTGGAGCAAAATAGGTAGCATATTTTCAAGTTAAAAAGATACTAAAATATTAAAACCTACAAACCATCAGAATGATCTAAGCCTTAGCTTATCAAAAATATCTGATTATTACAAAAAGACAACTGTATGTTAGTACGCCAAGATGCATTATTATAACAAAAGTCTAAAAGTATTACGATAAAGTGTTTTTTTCAAATGTTTAGATATTTTTGGTAGGTTTAAACAACAATACTCGTATTAATATAATTTTGGCGCTGACTGTACTATAATATTATTCAATCAAAATTGTGTGCCACGTTAAATTTGAATGGTATGTAGATATTAAGGTCAGTAATTAAAAGTAGTAATTTGGAATTGATTAGCTTTACTATAAAATAATGGTTTTTATTAGTTAGGCATTTCAATTTATCGTAAAATAGTATTAAAAATCATGTATTCACTAGAAATAAAGCGATGACGTGACGCTGATAAAATGATTTAAGAGGAAGACTAGGTATAATGTGTCAATTAAGTCATGAAATTAATTGATGGCGCCACTGCCGCTTATGCCATACGGTATAGTAGCCCCACTCTATACTTCTATACTATTTATAAAGAGATAACTTCTATAGACAACGACAAGGCTTATAGGTAAACCGAAAACACGAAACGCTTGCGCGATGTAATTGAGCACAGCGCCATCTATTGGTTCATTTCTGAATTACGGTCCCGAAGCGAAGTGAGGGCGGGCCACTAGTTGGTTATATTTATATTATTTGGAAAACCAACAGCTGTTCCGTTAGTTCCTCAAAAATCCCTTTTCAAGACTTTCTTGATGCATTATGTCTGTAGTACGTAAAGTCAACTCCAAAAATATGTATACACTTTAGGACCTTGTCACAATACATAATGTATAAGAAAGTAGAACTCGTTCTTATACATATGTATTGTGACAAGGTCCTAAAGTGTATATGTCGCAGTGAAATGATAAAACCAGGGATTTGATCGAATCCCTTAAAACAAATTAAGGATTTCTGAGTGGTTATAAAAAATAACCCTAACCTAACCTCTACCCTAAACACCTAACCATACCTAACATGTTTATGTCATTTCACTGAGCCAATCTAGGGATTTGATCAAATCCCTGGTTTTATCATTTTCCCTGCGACATATACATATTTTTGGAGTTGACTGTACAATACAATGTCCTATAGCTGGAGGCACGAAAGTATAGCGATGACCGTTATTTTGCGCACTTGTAAAAAAGAAGACTTTCTATCAAAATTGGTTTCTGCGCACTCAAGGTCATAACTACACTTTCTTGCCTCGGACTATAACAATAAACGTCACGTTGAATCCCGTTTTAATATATTAGAGATACCATGTCTGTCGGAGGACTGACCGATGCAGACCATGGAGTGAAATAATCCTGATGCAAATATAGACTTTTAGTAAGACATATAGACCTACAGATAGAGACTTATGTTTCTGAAGAAAGTTCAAAATAGTTACCTACAGGATGTATCTGTGAAAATTGACATTCCTTTAAGCACGTGTCCTACCAACCATTCTGAACAACATTATTGTGTTCTATGACTTTTGAAAATTTGCATAAAAAATTTTCATCTTCCCATACAAAGTCGGTCACGTGACTTGGTCATTTTGTATGGGGAGACGAAAATTTTTTCGAAGAATTTGGAAAAGTTGTTGAATAAATGTTGTTCAGAATGGTTGATAGAACACGTGGTTAAAGGGATGGAAATGTTCACAGATACACCCTGTATTTTGATAGGGTTGTGAAAAGTACAATAGAACTGAAAAGTACCTACGATGAAACAGAAAAGTACAATGACACTGAAAAGTATAATGGAACTAAAAATAACCTACAATGCCTCTAAGACAGAATATTTTTATGAGAATTTGTAAGACGACGAATCTATTTTACTTTGCTCCACATATGAGCTTGGCCCGGAAAATATTATTGAGCAGAGTGGAAAAGATGACAAAACTACTGCCTAAAACTGCCTTTAAAATGTAAAAATAGATGCCATCATCCCAAAATAATAAGACAGAACGATGGCGGGCCACATTGCGAGCTATCATTGGTGAATTCCACCTCAGTCACTGTCGCGTCCTACTAGACCAGTGGTTCTTAACCGGTGGTCCCTGGAGGTGATCCAAGTGGTCCGCGAAGACATCGTAATAAACAAGTGACGTGACGTGATGAGTCGAGTCAACACAACGCAAACGGCACCGCGACGCATGTCCGAAGTGTGTGGTCCCTGACGCGACACAATTTTGGGTAAAATGGTATCATGACTTAAAGGTTAAGAACCACTGTACTAGACAGACCAGCCTTATGATGACCTAAATCTAAATTCACCAATGTTTTTTTTTTCATAATAATTGTAATAGTAACATAATATGTACGATTGGGAAATCCGCATTTTCAGAAGAAGGATTAATTATATTTTTTTAACTACAAAATTAAGACAGTATAAAATTAAAATCTATTACTTTTTTAAATATAAAACATTACCTTTGAAGATATTTTTGGCCTAATAAATAAAATAGATAAAAAAAACACTTAAGCTGCACTATACTAATACCTACTTAAGCGATTTTTGAATTTATTTTAATTAATTTAACCAAATTTCCCAATGGTACAGTCGAGTTCAAAAACATGTACACAAAATTTCCTATCATTGCCAAGTTCATCATTATCAAACTGTATACATATTTTTGAACTAGATTATAAGTTCAATTGAAAACGTCCAAAGGATCGCATTTAGATTAAATATTTAATGTATACTATTAATTATAATTAATTAAATAAAAGAGAATGCTGAAATCAAATTTCAATTTATTTGATATTACATAATTTTCGAATGAAACCAGCGTATTCGCCATGTGGAAAATTCTCAAAATCATTAAACATAAGTTTTCCAACTCAAAACTCAACTAGACCCCTATCTTCTTTCAAAATTTATTACAAATTACATTTTGAAGTGCAATTGTTGATAAAAATATATATTTTTAAATCCATACGATTAGTTCGCAGCACCAGCAAATTCTGTTGAGGTAGAACTTTCGCTGGATTCCATACAGAAGTATGGCGTTGACTTTCTTCGTAACTGTAAATACAATACTTTTTAATCTTTACGTCCATAGAATTAAAATACAAATTAAATTACATTATAATTTCATCCATGGGCGAAGGATCTTTAGTACTTGTTACTAGACCAGCAAAAAAGTAAGCTAATAAAGTCCAATAACAATTAGAACATTTTGACAGTATATGTACCTGTGTTCATCTGTATGAATAGATATTTTTGAATTTGACAGCGTGCACCTATATATTTTCATCAACAAGCGCCCAAACATTGAGAAACAAAAGAAAATATTCTTCCGAAACTCCATAGAATAATGAAAAATTCTTCTATTTATTTATAATAATTTACAACACACGATGGTTTCTGCACTCAATCTGTTAGAAGTCATAGACAAAAATGGAATAAACATTTAACTCGCACTTTAGAAAGAGGAAGTAACTTATGCTTATCCCTTTCGCACTTGGGAACGTTTAGTCCACTTTTCTCGTCTATGGAAGACATGCATGAGTTGTCAAAAACAATAAAAAAAGTTTGTATCATTTTGAAGTAGGTACAGTCGGTTACGCAATTAAGTGGACACTTTGACACTTATGTGTCAAGTTTAATAGATGATAAGAAAAAAAGCGTTATTTAATTGTGTACTTGATGTACCTATTCTTTTCACAAGACTTACTATTTAGATTGTTTTGTTTTTATTTGACATATTTTCAGATTGAGACCAAAGCATAAACCATCATCCTAAGAAAATGCTAAACAAACCGCATACTCATAGCAATTCTTATAAAATCTACGTTTCAGCTATCATACATTGCCTTATGCAAGTCGAATCTTATTGCATTAGCATAGTCCAAATTCGATTGCCTAGAAGGCGGTATATAAAAGTACTGGTGTAAGTTTGTGGTTGCAAACATATGTTATTCCTTACTATATGCAAGAATATCTGGTTAGATATTTTACGCATATCAAAGTACCGTAAAGGAATCCTTCTGGTTACAAATTCATCTCACAAACTTACATTTTAACGCACTAATTATTCCTTTTAATCCATATCTTAAGATCAATTTCATGTGATGACGAGAAACGAGATCAAACTACATTATATTTTGATAAATTTCATAAACAGAAAATGATTTCATAAGGTTACTTGTTTACATACTTTGTGTACAACAGTATGAAATGTGGGTACTAGTTTTTGACAGCTTATGTCTAAATTTGACAGCTGTCAAAAGGTTGTAGTTAATTTTGGCTGGCTGTACATAGTATTTTCATTAGGTTACCTTTTACACCAAGAATTTTGATTTTACAATGGCAAAAGGCACAAATTTTATCACTTTCAATTATCTCTTTATGACCAGTATGTAAATTAAATGGATTTGTTTATTTTCTATTTCAAAAATTCTATTGAAAAATACGTTATTTTGGAATTCAAAATCCTTGGTATACAAAATCGGTCGTCCATTTCAACTTTGATAAAAAATACTAACTTCTTAGTTCGAAGTTTCTCCTCTGTATAGATCATACTGAAATGCCCTAATTTTCATAAACATAATTGAGTACTTAAAATAATATATATTTATGTTTCTATACTAAAGAATTGTGCATATTCTCTACGCAGGTACGTTGTCCCCGAGCTATATGGGGTGTCCAACAATCATTATAAGAAGACTGCTTATTTTGTAATTGTAGTTATTTCTACTCGTCATTAGGACGTACTTTTGACAGTTTTTTTGCTATAAAATTTGTAACATTCCCAAAACAAAATGGCTGAATGGAACCATAAACCAGTTTTGTATGAAAATTTTTTTTTTTAATATTGATTAAATAATTCTATAACGATTGCAATGTTTCTTGGAATTTTTTATTAGCAGCAGTATTTATAAGCAGTCTTCTTAAACGGTCTTAACCATGTCTTTCTATTCCATTCTTAATAACTATTTAAGTCTAAATTAAGGCTACCGTTATGAAAACTATTTATCTACTTATTATTATGTATTCTCTATGCCGGAATGCGATTAACATCGCGATTGTATCACCTTCATTAAAAGGACAAAGAAATTTTGCGCTCTTGTAACTATGGGCATATGATAACTAAGTCATCGACATCGCTCACCGGAACCCACAAAATAATTACACACAGAAGTTAGACTTTGACCTGATTTTGAATTTAGAAGAGTTTGATGACATATGCTACGGTTGTTGCCCGGCATGAGTACATAAGCACGCGGCCTCTACCACAGACCTCGACAGTTCGACAATCTTATGTCATAAGTTAGGATTAATGTGGGCGAAAAGGCGTTTTTGCCCGTTAGTGCGCATGCGTGAGTACATGACATATTTTTAGCTCTTAGTGGGCAGTTAGCCTTCTGTGTCAATATGTATTTTGTGCCGGAAGTGGCACTGGGCTAGTAAATTAGTGATGTGATGGATCGTCAAAAATGTAGATCCGCGGATACGAATATCCACAGATACGGATACAGATCTTTCACTCTTGCTTTAATGATGGGAGGTGATAGAAAGGTGGAGTGGCGATTTGCGTAAAATGGCTGTTAGGAGTTGGAAATGGGCCCATTGGTCTGAGGTTGGCTGTCAAAACCACAGACTAAAGATGTTGGTGTTGCCATAATCCCATAGTTTGAATTAGCACCAAAAGACGTCAAATTCATCAAGTTTGTCCATGATAATAACAATTTAGTATTCTTTTTAATAGATTTTTAGGAAAAGAATTCAGTCAGCTTGATGGTGTGCAAAAAATAGTGGTAAGTACAGTTAGTTACATAATAATGCGCCAAGAAAGTTGTAAAAACAGATATTGTTGTGACTTTTTTTTAAAAGTATGTTCTTTCTAGTCACATTTTGTTTTACCACGACTTGTTTCGCAAGTTTTGCAGTAAGTTCATTCATTTATTAGAATCCCTCGCTCGACCTGATGGTCAAAAATTTCATGGCATCCACTGACATCGATTAAAGTTAAATGTAGGCAATATGAAAACATAAAATACTAAATAATATGAATTTGTCATGTATTTTGGAGGTAAAATAACAGATTGAGCAAGTATGTTTTTATATATTTTAAACCTTATAAATATCATAATATAGTACCAAATAAATTTCTCACAGAATTTCTTAAAACTGACAGTTTTGTTTCTTTTTTCTGAGCGGAACTTAACATTATTATTATTGTTTTTATTTCTTATTTCATTTAAGTTTTCACTTTTCTATATGGCTGTATCTAGATGGCGTAATGTATAATTATTTAAAATATATATTTGACGCAATCTGTCATAATGTTTTTTTTTTTTCAATTCAGAGGCATATTTTTCATACATTCTTTTAGTATATTATACATGTACTGACCTTGATGGCTGGGCGACTCAGAGAGTCAATAATATCATACTTAACTGTTAAACTAATAGAAAAACAATATATTTATGTTTTCCAGAAATGATTTGCGTTATCATTAACTTGAAAACAAAAATATATCGTGAAAATGGACATTAAATAATTATTAATTCCATTAAAATGAACATCATTGCAGCCAGTACATTACGCCACCCATTGCGGTTTTACATAACACCTCATCTAGAAGTCCGATGTATTATTATATTAAAGTCACACACATATAAAGTTACGTCAAATCCATTAAGTCTTTAGAAATTGTAAAATTAGGCTAATTTTACAAAATCGACTTGTACAATCGCAATTTGGGTTATAGCTTATATCTATCAATGAGGTTTTTGAAAATGAAAATACCTCACTTGAGTAACTTTCTGGCTTGCAAGAAAATTTACCGTAAAATTGCAAAGACGGAGATTACAATGTACCTCGCGAGATTGTAATATGTCGACAAATTGTAATCCGTACCTTTGGAAACGTACACATCGACGGTGCTGCCAATTGGTGCCAACTATTTGAATTTAATAGTCAAGTTAGTTAATACAAAGTGCTGCCATCTGTAGTTACTATTCCGGCCCTATACTGCTCAATTTGACTTATTAGATGGCGTAAGGGACGACTAGTCCAACAAAAAGTAGATTGGTTACATTTTGATGTTTTAACTTTTATGTTAGTTACAAAGTTACGACCAACCAACGTCGTCAAATCCATCGCTACCGCCATCTGTCGGAATGTTCATTTGCAAAAACACTTATTGGAAAACATGTTAACCCAAATGTGCTTGACTGTACTTTCAGTATCCATTTTTTTTCATTAGAAAATGTTTTACGTGTTAATCTGTACAAATAATTTTGGACATACAATCATGGGCTTCTTATTATAAGACTAAGTTTTAATTCCATTTAAATATCAATAGATGGCACTATCAAACTAATATTGCAAAGTCGATTTGTTTGTCTATGAGCTAAATAATATAATGCACCAATAAAAAACTACAACTCAGATTTTTATTATGCAAACCAAACTGACAGATATCAATGTGTCAATCCCATACATTTTTGCTCCTTTTGACAGATGCAAAATGTCAAATTGTATGGGAAATTGACATTTCCATCTGTCAGTTTAGTTAGCTTAGTCAAAAATCAGAGTTTACTAACACCTACGCAAAATTTCTTATGTTTTGTGTAACAGGTGGCAGATTAGCAGCAGAAGGATCAAGTTTTAAAATAATGTTGTGTCAGCAACAGATTTAAACTATACTCTGGTTCATGGTAAACTGACACATCTCCATGTGTCATTATCACTCAATTTGACAGATGCAAAATGTCAAAATGTATAGAAACTTGACCTTTGCATATGTCAGTTTACTCCACATGATTAAAAACCAGAGTATAAGACTAAATTTAGACCTCGTTAAGTATTAAAGGAGATAAGGTAAGAAAAAAAAATTTGTAACTTATTACGTATCTCTCCTGCGGGAAAATCAAGGCACGGAGGCCGGTCCTTTTGGAAGGCGTGCGTGGGGATACAGATCCAACACGTAGAGGCCCCTTTGAGACACATTAATGAAAGTGGGGATGTGTACACCTAGCGGGTACTGTGTCTGCTTGTACTTTTGAAGAGATATATTATTTATCGAAAAGTCTTTATATCTAAGTCCATGATTGAATGTACAATATAATGCTAGTCTTAATCCCTTATTACTAAACAGAGACTAAAGATAGTCATGGTTTAAAAATGATGCTTTTACTTTTTAAATTAAAAGTATCAATTTTAAATCGAGACTATCTTTAGAATACGTTGTAGTAATATAATAAGGGGGTATTAGGTTTATTATTTATATTTTGGAAAGCATTTTTCTGGCTTGGCTGCAAGAAAAGTTAATTTACTACAAACAAAGATTACAATCTCGCGAGTTACTATGACGTATCAGTTTTTTTAAATATTACGGTTTAGAAAGAAAAAAAAAACAATTTTTAATTTTGCATTGCATTCTAACTATTATTAAACAGGGTCTGGGCCAGCATAAATATCTGTTTCAACAACAAACATTTGTGTTGATGCGGGAATCGAACCCGCGGCTCTTGCGACTCAATCCGAGTCGTAATAATAAATAAAATTTAAAAAATCTTGATTTTATTTTCTGAGTATTTTTGTTAAAAATCTATCTGCTCCCAGCCAAGCCATTATTATTTAAAGCAGTACAAAAACGGTACAAAACATTTTGCACGACATCGCACTTACACAACAAGGCGTTTTCTACCAGTCGACTTCTTCTAGCACTTATCAATTTCACTATAAATACAGTTCTATTGTTACCTTATTAAAAATTTATACCTTAGTCCTTTTGACTTGACTCTAATGAGAGGTAAGTATTTAAATTAATTTAAAACTTAAATTTAAATCAAGCACAATAGATTCCACTAATTAACCACTAGATGGAGTCATATAGTAGTAAGGAAATAAAATGTGTTTTTTAATAAAGACGCCATATTAAAACGATAATCATATTTCACTAGTCTTGACGCCTGATTTTTTTCCAATTGCATCCAAAACTCTTGCTTCACGAACCAATTACGAACTTTTTAGAGAAATCGTAGCGTTTCAATTTGTATGAAAATTGTAAAGCTCCCTCTATCGAACGTAAGCTGAACTAAAATTGACAGCACAAACGTCAGAAAGGATAGTATCGGGACGTGAGCGCCTGTCCACAGATTATCCTCGTTAGACCCAAAAGCCTTTTAAAAGGCATAAAACAATTGATTTTCCATTGTGTCTGCTGTCTGGGCCTTACGACGGCATAACTAACATATCCAAATAAATTTTTAAAAGAAATGATACGTTACGATACGCCATCGACGGTGCTTCGATAACGTATCGTATCGCACGATACGATTTCTTGAGAAGTTCATTTAGGATATCTGGTAATTACAATGAAGCGACTGCCGTATGGCCTTCGCAAACCAACATTTTGGGGATCTAGTTTATAACGTTAATTCCTTTAAAAACCATTCTATTAATATTTTTTAAATAATATGGAAGCCGAAATTTTAAAAGTACACATCACAACTAATTTATACAAAAAAAAAACATCTCTTTTACAATTCTATTATTATGAACTTAATTGCATTTAGTTTCAATGTTAGTTTCAGTTTTAAACTATAAGTACCATTCATAACTTAAAAATAAAAATTAGAACTATTTTTTTTATCCTTTTTTTATGAGCGTAAACCTAATGACACCATCACAGATTGATTTAGACTAATAACCAGATTATTAAGCTGTCGGTCCCAGTCAAATGGAAATTATAACATTTTCAATCAATTTTGAGTCTTCTGAAACGAAGAGTGGTTTCAGATTAGCGCATATTTTCCGCGCGTATACGGTTTCAGTATACGAGCTTATAAGCGCGTATACGACCGTATTTCACCACGTCAACCGAGAAATACCTAAACTCTGATTTTTAATCATGTGGACTAAACTGACAGATGTCAATGTGGCATCCCCATACATTATCACTGAATTTGACAGATACAAAATGTTAAAATGTTTAAATATTTGACATTGACATCTGTCAGTTTCTCACTCCACATGATTAAAAAACAGAGTATAATAAGGGCTATTCGCGTGTGAAATGTCCGCTAGATGGCGTACTGTTTGACCTCAGGTCAAACTTCAATGTCATTGGTTGTTTAGTAAAATTTTGACAATCTCACATCAAAAATAACCAATCACCGTGTAGATGGACCTCAGTTCTACATTACGCCATCTAGCGGATTTTTCACACGCGATAGCCATATTGCAATGACGTTGCCATAGCAACATTTTTCTGTTTACGTCCCCAACTTGTGACACTCGACTGCCAAAACGCGCTTATAAGACGCTACTCTAAAACCTCCCACATTTAGTACGGGACTAAGAGATTTATACTCTGATTCATAATCATGTAAACTGACAGATGTCAATGTGTCATCCCCATACATTATCACTCAATTTGACACATGCAAAATGTCAAAATGCATAGAAACTTGTCATTTTCATCTGTCAGTTTACTTTACATGATTATGAATCTGAGTATAGTAAAAATTGCACGACAAATCATCACTTGTACTATCAACGCGTAAAACGAAAAAAAATCCACAACATTCTACAACAACAAAGCAAAATCTCACCTCACACTAGAGTCGGCAGTCTTCAAAATCCGAGAAAAAAATTCAGAATTTCACTAACTATTATAGTCTTTATCACACCTATCATCATGATCCCAATATTTAGTGTTCCTTGGTACATCTGTCACGTGTCTTCGAGGCGGTGTTTTTGAACTGGAATTCGTATTAAGATTCTCCGCACTCTCTCCACTACTGCGTCTGTTCATCCTATTCCCTGGACGAGAGTCCCGAGAACTCCTCGAAGTAGATCTAAACTTCTCATCCTGAATTCACTTCGTCTTCATCTTCCAAATTGTCTTTAGACTGTTGCCTTGTCCAATTCCTCTGCCTGTTTCTATTGGAGTCTTCTTTCAAATCACTCTTTTCTCGTCTCCAGTTTTCTACCGGTCTTCTCGGTTGGGAGTTCTTTTGGATCTCGTTGTTCACTCGCTCCGGTTGCTGAGGTCTCTCCGTCTGTGTTTGAGTGAACTGGAACGTGTCTCCTTGCTGATTGAAGTTTGTATTCGTCTGATATTGATTCTGTATGTATGTGCCGTCTCCTGAAAAGGAATATTGCAGGTTTAGTGGACAGCCATATATAAGTCCGCAAATGAAGTAAGGGCGAACCAGTAGTCCATACTAATATTATAAATGGGAAAGTGTGTCTGTCTGTATGTTTGTCTTTCTTTCACGGCAAAACGGAGCGACGGATTGACGTGATTTTTTAAGTGGAGATAGTTGAAGGGATGAAGAGTAACACAGGCTACTTTTAGCCCCTTTCTAACTCCCCATTTTAGGGAAGTGGGGGGGGCGAGCGAAGCCGCGAGCCGAAAGCAAGTGTGTATATAAATTGCATTTCGACGGTTAAGAATCAAAACCATCTCATCAAATCAAATCAAATATTATTTATTTCAAAATTGATATTCACAAACCCCAAAAACTTAAGATCTTTTTTTATGTGATAGGTGGGAGATGAGCAGACGGATCACCTGATGGTAAGCGATTGCCGCCACCCATAGACATTTGCAACACTAGTAGAGTCAGTGCGCTGCCAAAATTTCCCCCCAATTGGGCTTCCGGTACCCTCATTCACTCGACGAAACCCAGCGCAGGCGCTGCATCACCCCGGTCTTCTTTTTTTTATGATATAGGTAGCAGACGAGCCGACGGATCACCTGATGGTAAGCGATTACCGTCGCCCATGGACACCTGCAACACCAGTGGTGTCACAAGTGCGCTGCTTACCTTTTAACCCCCTTCCCCTGGATTGGGCCTCCGGTACCCTCACTCACGCAGCGAAACAGCGCATGCACTGCTTCACTAATAACGTAAAACCATATTAATGATAATAACATAAAACCAGCTATACTCTGGAGTGGAGTAAACTGACAAATGTCAATGTGTCATCCCCATACATTATCACTCAATTTGACAGATGCAAAATGTCAAAATGTATAGAAACTTGTCATTTGCATCTGTCAGTTTACTCCACATGTTTAAAAATCAGAAAATAAATCTTACCTTGTTGAAGATAGTTTGCTGGATCCTGATAATTAAACCTCGGTGGGGGATAATCTGGAACGGTAACGGGGAAGTTTGGTGGCAACACCGCAGGGTTGAACACTGGCTCTTCTTCCTTCTCCTCATCGGTCTGCCTCCAGGTGTTCAGATCATATCGTTTCTGCAGACTGTTCTTCGCTGTCCACAGCTCGAAGTTGTCCTGGCTGACGGACAAAGCCTGCTCTTGCCGGAGAAGGCCTGCTCCGGCACCTAATATGGGTCTGAGTTTTGGTTTTGTGTCCAGTTCATCGTTTAAACTTATTTGGGAGACGTTCTGGCTTGCCTTCTCTACGCTTTCTGTACTTACATCGGATCTGGAAACAGAAAGATTTTCTATATTTATATCCATACTTCCATACTAATATTTTAAATGCGAAAGTAACTCTGTCTGTCTGTTACTCTTTCACGCCAAAACTACTGAACGGATTTAAATGAAAATTGGTATACAGATGGTCTAGACCCTGAGAAAGGACATAAGCTACTTTTTATTGCGAAAAAGGGGTTGTAAGGGGTTAAAAGTGGGGTAAAAAGTTACTTTTCCACGCGGACGAAGTCGCGGGCGGCCGCTAGTATTCTATATATTATTTATAAAGAGATAACTTCTATAGACAACGACAAGGCTTATAAGTAAACCGAAAACACGAAACGCTTGCGCGATGTAATTGAACACAGCGCCATCTATTGGTTCATTTTTGATTTACGGTCCCGAAGCGAAGTGAGGGCGGGACACTAGTATTAAATAAAGTAAAAATAAATGGGCCAGACAATCACACCAATCAACATGGTCTCAAACTAGGGCAACCCCTGTACTATGAGTACCAGGTGACGATAATTAACTGGGGGCATCAACCCAGAACAGCAAGACCCAAGACAACTTAGAAAATGTAGTTTCCTAAATTGAGTTGCGTTGCCAATCTTTTACCCCTTCAATTTAAAAATTTTATGTTTTAATGTGATATCCGTCTCTCTGTCTAGTGGCAGACAAACAGACGTATCATCTGTTGGTAGGCGACTGCCACTGCTCAGTAAGTTTTCAGTATTACCACAGAATACTTAATAGTAAAAGGTACAGAAGACCTACTTCTAAAAACCGTTTATGGAAATAAAGACTCAGACTACTATAATCTAACGTTGAAATTCCAACCGCCCAGCGTTCAATGCCTACCATTATTCATACCTAGAAGTGCGTTCTCTTTCTATCGCAAGCAACTGTCGCGCGTGGGTCGCCGCTCGTTCGTGATTTTCTATTAATTTTCCCCTCCGGAGGGGACGCCGCATGTACTTGCAAGTTCGATACCTACACGCGGAGTGGGACAGGCCTGGTATTACATACCTATATTCTTCTTTCTCCGGACTCTTCTTCCACGATCCATAACTAACTTCACTGTAATTCTCATCCGGAGTCAACTCCAAGTGAGAAGCGTAGAACTGTTGCAACGTGTTGGGCAACGGTAGGAACTTGTTCAGGCATAAGTCGGATGATAGCAGCAGCCATATGATGCTGACGGGGGGAGGCGAGAGGAGGCGAAGACGGACAGAGATGGAGAGATCGTCTAGTTCCTGGGCTGTGTGTTGGGAGAGGAGCTCTCGGCCGTTTTGCATTAGCTGGAAAAATAAATTATTTTTGACAATAAAGTAAGTAGCTAAGTCGAGCAAAAAGTATGTTTGGAATTTTTCCAACATAGCTCGGGTTTGTGATAGGGATGTTACGAATGTCAAAATTTTCACATTCGCGAATGCGAATATTTACGACGCGAATGTGCGAATGTACTTAAGACATCAGTCACATCAAATGTAAAAAAAACATATAAATCAATCATTTTAATTAACTTAAAAGACAAAAAACATACAAAATGTACTAACTTGACAGACTTTCAGTAGTCAAAGTTTAATAAGGTAAATTATATTTTAAGAACAACAGTTTTGCTGCCTTCTCACTCATAAGTCGATTAGTCACGCACGCACGACCTGCACACATTCGCATAACATTCGCATTGACTTAAGCGAATGAGAATGTCGATGCGAATGTTAAAAACGATGCGAACCATTCGCATAAGCGAATGCGAATGCGAATATTCGTAACATCCCTGGTTTGTGATCACCGCACCGCATTAGGCAAACGTGGTGATTAAGCCTAATCCCATCATAGTAGCGCTGACTTAATTTCTATGATGGAGGCCTCTGCCCTGCAGTGGGACAGTATATAGCCGTGGTCGTCAAACTGCGGCCCGTTATTTGTGCGGCCGGCGATTTAGTTGATTTATTTAATTAATAGTCAACTATAATTATATTCGTACTTGTAAAATTTTATGTAAATCAGTTTAGTGGTTTTTGCGTAGACAAGTAATATACATGTATCTATACATATAATAAAAATGTAAAAAAGCTGTGTCTGTACATTGAAGATATTTATCTCAAAATAACTTAGGACGACTAAAAAACAGTAACAGAACATGAATCAATGATTTTTAAAATTTTTGTCTGTCTGTTTGTCTGTTTGTCTGTTTATCTGTTTGTCTGTTTGTTCGCGCTAATCTCGGAAACTACTGAACTAATCCGAATGAAACTTTTTTTATTGTATAGCTGTAATATCAGGGCAACTTATAGGATATATTATATTTTGAAGACCAGGCTCCTTGATGTAGAACTACAACAGCCCAGCTAAACTATAAGAGGTAGGTCAATGGCACCTTAACAAAAGTTGTTCAAATTGATGAGCATTTTATGATGCCATGAAAAAAATCCAAGATCATGGAACAGCTGGTGTGGAACTCCAAGAGCCCAGCTGCACTATAACAAACATGGAATGAAATGGAATGGAAAATTGTCAAATGTGATGAGCATTTTTGGATGAGATCCTATAAGGAAGGATATTCCGAACTTAAACCCCTAATGGAGCGAAAAGGGAGTTCCAAGTTTGTTCATGGGACTACGTGATTCCTTGGCCCAATCTACTCCAACTTTCGCATACACATTCTTTGACAGAATTGATGGATAAAATATAAGATTCAAACTTTAATATAATACTTACATCCCCTAATGGAATAAAAATAATTTGGGGGTTACTTTCATTAGAAGTTGATATATATTTTTTTCACTCTCGACTTAAAAATTGTACCTCTCTGGAAATACAGAAGCCGGCAAATCGTTCCATTCCTTAGCAGTCCGTATAAAATATCAATGGGCCGCCTTAAAAATTAATTAACCTATAAACGAACATTTATAATAAGTATTTTTTTTTTTCATTTCTATTTAAAAAAGCATCTTTAAGTCAAGAGTCATAAAGTTCACGCAAACGAAGTTGCGGGCGGCCACTAGTCTATACATATAATAAAAATGTAAAAAAGCTGTGTCTGTACATTGAAGATATTTATCTCAAAATAACTTAGGACGACTAAAAAACAGTAACAGAACATGAATCAATGATTTTTAAAATTTTTGTCTGTCTGTTTGTCTGTTTGTCTGTTTATCTGTTTGTCTGTTTGTTCGCGCTAATCTCGGAAACTACTGAACTAATCCGAATGAAACTTTTTTTATTGTATAGCTGTAATATCAGGGCAACTTATAGGATATATTATATTTTGAAGACCAGGCTCCTTGATGTAGAACTACAACAGCCCAGCTAAACTATAAGAGGTAGGTCAATGGCACCTTAACAAAAGTTGTTCAAATTGATGAGCATTTTATGATGCCATGAAAAAAATCCAAGATCATGGAACAGCTGGTGTGGAACTCCAAGAGCCCAGCTGCACTATAACAAACATGGAATGAAATGGAATGGAAAATTGTCAAATGTGATGAGCATTTTTGGATGAGATCCTATAAGGAAGGATATTCCGAACTTAAACCCCTAATGGAGCGAAAAGGGAGTTCCAAGTTTGTTCATGGGACTACGTGATTCCTTGGCCCAATCTACTCCAACTTTCGCATACACATTCTTTGACAGAATTGATGGATAAAATATAAGATTCAAACTTTAATATAATACTTACATCCCCTAATGGAATAAAAATAATTTGGGGGTTACTTTCATTAGAAGTTGATATATATTTTTTTCACTCTCGACTTAAAAATTGTACCTCTCTGGAAATACAGAAGCCGGCAAATCGTTCCATTCCTTAGCAGTCCGTATAAAATATCAATGGGCCGCCTTAAAAATTTATTAACCTATAAACGAACATTTATAATAAGTATTTTTTTTTTCATTTCTATTTAAAAAAGCATCTTTAAGTCAAGAGTCATAAAGTTCACGCAAACGAAGTTGCGGGCGGCCACTAGTGTTACATATTTGTTTACATACATTTTCGTATTATGAATAGTATGTCTAGTCTACTACTACTGTCTTGAACAGTAAAGTGTGACGACCGATGGAATAGGTAAAGTAGGTTTAGTGACAACTTCTACATACATTTATTTACACATATCCTCAAACACGCACACACACACACACACACACATACTCAAACAGACACACGCACACACACACTCACAAACAAGGGTATTAATTAAGAAGTTACTTAAACCTAGTGTTGTACGAGTAGATCAATACTGTTAAGATTATGGAGGAAGAGCGAGGCTCTCCCTACTCAAGTATCATTTGATTACTTTCTGGGAGGCCCCGGCGATTTAAATGTAAATGATTTACTGAAATAAAGTTTTTTTTTTTTAATATAGGTTGGTACAGGTCGATTCACGAAAGATGACCACAAATGACGATCGTCTACGCGTGTAATCTCATGAAGAAATGGCTCATTCTCAATTTGACACATTACAAGGGCTTAGACTAAACACATTCTATGTTTAATTGCCCATGTTTTTTGTCTTGAGTCTTTACTTCATGAGATATTAAGCGTAGACGATCGTCATTTGTGGTCATCTTTCGTGAATCGACCTATATGTACTTTACTGGTGCATGTATGAGGTACCTGCGTGGCGAGGCTGCGGTGCGCGCGCAGGTCGTCGCTGGCGAGCAGCGCGCGCATGTACTGCAGCAGCGGACTCGCCAGGATGTGCACCTTGTTGCCGTTGCACAGCCGCGCCTCTGGAGGACGGAAAATAATAAATAAACAATTTATTATTCAAATATTTTTTGAAAAAAAAAAACGACTTCAAGACTACAGCCACAATTTTTGTTTTTTTTCAAAAACTACTGAGTCAATTTTGATAAAATTTATATGGGACCACCGCTGAATAATGGTCTACCAAACAAAAAAAGAATCATTAAAATCCATTCATAATAGGGTAGTTGACTAATATCGATGTAGTAAAAAATATTGATACTTTACCAAAATATTGGTAAATAAGAACCAATAGCCACAATTTTCAGTTAAAAATATAACGTCTAGCTGGTTTTGTGAGCATTCAAAGTTTCATGGGCAAGTCCATTTTTAAAGTTTATAATATTATAAAAATAATCATATCATTGAACTACCCACACAATAAACACAAACTTTTATTATAAAACTATGTACATAAACGAAACATTTGATATAGCTACCAAACAAAATTTGCAAGACGCGCATACAAGATACGAGCGTGTGTTAGTAGCCATTTGTATAGAGCGTTTTTGGGCCCGCGTAAAATATGTGCTCTTAAAGTTGTGATATCTCAGGTAATTCAAATCAGAATCAAATAATTCTTTCAACAATGTTTCTTTAATAGAGGGGTCTTTTGATTAAACACATTAAAAAAAAAATAGTCAAATACCCTATTGGCGGAGAAATAGAGTAACATACATAAAAAAAAACATACGGATCGAATTGAGGACCTCCTCCTTTTTGAAGTCGGTAAAAAGATTTCTTTATTTATATTACGAAACTTCATAATTAATACTTACTTCAAAAAAGTCTTGAAAACGGATTATTGGGAAACTTAAGTGTCGTTTTGACGACATGGCATTTTCCCGTAGAAAAATATTAGTATACAATGCCAATACCTTCTGACCGTAGTCACATTGTAATGGTAAAACGTTGCCCGATCAGTGTGGAAGGTTAAAAACATAATAAGTATTGAATTACCTGCAAAATAATCTCCCATTAAATTAGCTGCGTTAATTAAAAACTGTGGGTTTGCTCGCTCCAACACGTCTAGTTCTGAAAAACGAAAAAACTGGACATAAATAATATGTAAATATTAAGTTTCCTTACAACGGCAAGATTGTGGGCAGTCGTGGAATTAAGAAGTGCTTCTACAAAAACCGAAGTTTTAAACACTTACTTGAGAAGGTGCCCTGCATAACAACATTGAGGAGGGGCCCCCTGAGCAGCTGTTGCCGCTGTTGCCTCGTGAAGGAGGCCCCTAAGACTTAAGCTTGCGAGTCATTGTCCACGGCCGTTCAGAACTGTGTCATTTATTGTGTACTATTGAAGAACTATCACTTACTTGAGAAGGTGCCCTGCATAACAACATTGAGCAGGGCCCCCCTGAGCAACTATTGCCTCGTGAAGGAGGCCCCTAAGACATCAGCTTGCGAGTCATTGTCCACGGCCGTTCAGAACTGTGTCACTTATTGTGTACTATTGAAGAACTATCACTTACTTGAGAATGTGCCCTGCATAACAACATTGAGGGGGGCCTCTTAAGCAGCTGTTGCCTCGTGAAGGAGGCCTCTACGACATTAGCTTGCGAGCTATCGTGCACGATAATATATAACATACATTATTCAAAAAGTGCCTCTACATAAACCGAAGTTTTAAACACTTGAGAAGGTGCCCTGCATAACAACATTGAGCAGGGCCCCCCTGAGCAGCTGCTGCCGCTGTTGCCTCGTGAACGAGGCCCCCACTGCGGCAAGCTTGCGAGCCATTGTCCACGACTATTTCAGAACTGACTTGATCCAGAACTAAACCCTCCCCTATAGTGTACTATCTATCTATCTACTAACACTTATATATTATAGTTAATATTATAATTACTTTAGTATATTAATTACTTATTATAGTAATACATATATAAAAAAGTGCCCCTACATAAACCGAAGTTTTAAACACTTACTTGAGAAGGTGCCCTGCATAACAACATTGAGGAGGGCCCCCCTGAGCAGCTGTTGTCGCTGTTGCCTCGTGAAGGAGGCCCCTACGACATCAGCTTGCGAACCATTGTCTACAGCCGTTTAGAACTGTGTCACTGCGTCACTTATAGTGTACTGTCGTAGAACTAACACTTACTTGAGAAGGTGCCCTGCATAACAACATTGAGTAGGGCCCCCCTGAGCAGCTGTTGCCGCTGTTGCCTCGTGAAGGAGGCCCCCACTGCGGCGAGCTTGCGAGCCGTAGTAGAATTGAGTAGAGCTGCCGCGCGAAAAGTTGCGAAGGCTTGCCTGCAATAGGAAATTTAATGACAAATTGTATTTAAATAAATAAATAAATTCACACAACATCACATACATTGACCTGACTCTGTACTAAGTAGCAAGCACTTGTGTTAAAGATATCAAATAACATAGGAAACACAAATTAATAATCTATCTATACTATTTATAAAAATACATTCTATAGACAACGACAAGGCTTATAGGTAAATCGAAAACACGAAACGCTTGCGCGATGTAATTGGACACAGCGCCATCTATACATCTATTTTGTCACTATACTTAAATACAATTTAACACCCAGACACTGAACGAACACAAGGTGTATTTAGATGAAATCTTTACATGGCACAATCTATGGTATAACGCTTCGATTCGTATGGGATGAGAGCCTTATACTATAGTTAGTATGGGCTGAAGATTGGTCGAATGGCAATTTCTTTTTTTTTTTATGTTAAACCTAATTTCACTTGCAATGGCTCGAATGAAACTACGTTTTTTTTATTCCGCGAGTCTTCTGTTTTAATTGTCACAATTTTTTTAAATCTATCAGCAACATATTATGTCGTCGGAATCCGGCTCGAAGGACCGAGTTCCGCCGGCATAGATTGCCTGTACATACACACTTTGACAATGGACTTACTGCAATCTGGCTTCGTCCGGACACATATTTGTGACTGTGGTCTCGAAGTGCCTGAGTTTCCTGTTGAACTGTATGCCGTCTTCACCGAGGGAGAATTGTTCCAACTGAAAGACAAAAAGTTTATAATTAATCTTATTTGTACTGTATAGTAAATATTGCACTTAAAAAATTCCTCGGAGGGTTCAGGTGGGACTTGAACCCACAACCTTCTGCAATCCGGGCAGATATGCTATCCATATTACACCATCCGAGCCCCTTACTAAGCCGACTTGTACTGTCCGAGGCAAGACAGTGTAGTTATGACCTTGAGTGCGCAGAAACCAATTTTGATAGAAAGTCTTCTTTTTTACAAGTGCGCAAAATAACGGTCATCGCCATACTTTCGTGCCTCCAGCTATACTAGTAGTATCAGTCTATATACCGTCCCACTGCAGGGCAAAGGCCTCCATCATAGCAATCAAGTCAACGCTACTATGATGGGAATAGGCTTGATCATCCCGCTTGCCTAATGCGGATTGGTGATCATAAACCCGAGCTATGTTTGAACCATCAGGTGACCCGTCGGCTAGTCTGCCACCTATATCTTTAAAAAAAAAACTTTTGCTCGAACCGGGAATTGAACTCGGGACCCCGAAATCATGGCCCGGTACTTAAACCACTAGAGCAACGGGGCGTTATGCGGGTAGAATAGGTAAAAAAAAAACTTCATCATCATCATCAGCAACCCACACTCGTCCACTGCTAGACATAGGTCTTCCCTAATGCACGCCACCGCTCCCGATTTTCGGCCACTCTCATCCAGCTCACTCCAGCCAGCCTTCGAATGTCGTCATCCCATCTTGTCGCAGGGCGTCCAACACTACGCTTACCGAGTCGCGGTCTCCACTCAAGGACTTTACGGCTCCAACGGTTGTCAGTTCTGCGGCTAGTGTGACCAGCCCACGGCCACTCTAGTTTGCTAATTCGGTAAAAAAAAACTTACCAGCACTAAAAGAGGTCTGTACTGCTCGTCTATGGTCAGCAACTCCTTCAATCCCTCATCTTCCACCGAAATGTGGTACTTCATCTCTTGCTTCACCTCTTTCGACTTGTCTTCTTTTTCCACTTCGAGCTCTTTCTTCTCTTTCACCTCTATCCTTGCCTCTGAAATTTTACATGACACTTGTTCTTCTATAATGTACTTATTATCGTCTTTACACTCGTCTTCGCACCACATTTTTGTTGTTTCAACGTCCGGTTATGGAATTTTTTGGTCACTATTCTGGAATACCTAAGTACGGTTATGGAACTTTTCAATACGGTTCTGGAATTTCTCTATACGGTTATCTGATTTTTGAATAAAGGATCTAGAATTTAGATACGATTTTGGAATTGAAGGAAACGCTTTTGAAACGCCTTGAGAATGGCGAATTGACAACGAATTGAAATAGAACGGAAGGTTTCTGGAATGTTATGCCAAACACGATAAAAAATCAAATGAGGCTGGGGTAACTCATTATTTTAACTATAGTTTAAATATAAACAGAAAAATACAGACAGGTTTACGTCAAATTAGCACGTGCTAAAATGCACTAATGTACAGACATTACTATAAGGAAAATATACGTTTTAGTTAGATTAATTATAACTCTATGACGAAGAGTAAACGAGAGACAAAATCAACTAACTAGGAAATCAATTACAAGAAATGATAAACATAAAGGCCACTTAAAAAGTTGTTAAAAACGATCCGATGACGAAAAGCAGATAAAAATTAACAACTAAACAATAAAACATCCATAATCGAGGAAACGAACCCTTTTATGGGTATAAGACAGTACTCTTTTTGGTCAAGTGTACCTAATATTTTTTAAACACATTGTATTAATAGAAAAAACTAAAATTTTACACCAAAGTAAATACTCCAAAAAAGTAGACTACAAACCACAAATTAGTGGTAAAAATTTAACCTAGCCACTCAAAAACATAATGAATAAAAAAGATAGATCAAATTATAAGTAAATTTTATCACTATTTTTGAAAATAAAATAACCACTTGAATGCACTACACGCCAAACTAATAAAACACAAGAACACCAAGCTACGCAAACCACTCTAAATTGAATAAAAGTATTCGAAATTCCAGGTAAAAAGAGACCCTCTTAACAAAAGGCAATTTTAGTAAGCAGGTAATAATTAACACGCAACACAAAAGACGTCCGACCACCGCCAGTGCCTCAGGCAAACTGAAGGTTTTTGCGCGAATTTACCGTAAAGTCTGGACTATGCGCCCGCGCAAGATCATTGCAGTGGTTTGAACAGGTGGCCGAATGACTGCACCTGTTGCATTTAGGGATGATCGATATTTGAATAACATCGATGTCATAATCGAATGCTCAACATGTCCGATAATTTTATTTCTGTTATAGCATTTCTTTGCTATTTATTCTTCTTAACTTCGTAAGGCCCAGACAGCAAGCACAATAGAAAATCAATTGCCTTTTAAAAGGCTTTACGAAATAAGTCAATGCACATAGAAATGTCATCGTAGGTAACCTTCCACATACCGGGTGGCTGTTCTACCAATTAAACTAACCGAATATGATGTCCGATATCTGACTGAATAAATTCTTTGTTATTATTTGTATCTGTATCTCTACTACGAAAAATCCCAGAGGCCGGTCCTTTAGAAGGCGTGCAAGGCATCAGGTGATCCGCCTGCTCGTCTGCTACCTATCACATAAAAAAAAAGTAGGTGCACATTTTTTTTTGTGATACAAGTAGGGAAACAAACAAGCGGGTCACCGGATGGTAAGCGATCGCCGCCGCAAATTACCATCATCTACACATTGTGTGTAGCATCGATGTGACGATTTTCCGTACAGCACAATCGATGTTATTCCTTTCTACACCGATAATCTTAGAGCATCCCTAGTTGCATTGTAAAGAAAGAGGGCATTGGATGGACTTGCAGGTTTTGTTGTTTTTTTTTTGCGAAATTATGGCATGGTATTTTAATGTTTATAGGGACTAATATGTATGGGATCAATGTACTTCTACCAGGCCTGTCCCACTCCGCGTGTAGGTATCGAACTTGCAAGTACATGCGGCGTCCCCTCCGGAGGGGCAAATTAGTAGAAAATCACAAACGAGCGGCGACGCACGCGCGACAGTTGCTTGCGATAGAAAGAGAACGCACTTCTAGGTATGAATAATGGTAGGCATTGAACGCTGGGCGGTCGGAATTTCAACGTTATGTTATGGTAGCCTGAGTCTTCGTTTCCATAAACGGTTTTTAGGAGTGGGCTTTCTGTACATGTACTATTAAGTATTCTGTGCTTCTACTGTGTAAGAAGGGATTGTCGTTGGGGGTTTATTTGAGTCTCACCGGAGAGTGATGCTCTACACATCATGTGGGTGTTGACGGCCTCAATGTCGTATTGGCTAAGGTGTTCGCCCGAAGCGCGAAAGGTCCCGGGTTCGATTCCCGGTCAAGTCAATTTAGGAAACAACATTTTCAAAGCTTTTTTTTATGTGATAGGTAGCAGGCGAGCAGGCGGATCACCTGATGGTAAGCAATTGCCGCCGCCCATGGACACTTGCAACACCAGTGGAGTTACAAGTGCGCTGCCAACCTTTTATCCCCTTCCCCCCCGAGTGGGCCTCCGGTACCCTCACTCACTCGGCGTTTTGGGTGTTTTGGGTTGACGCCCCAGTTAATTATCGTCATCAGGTTGATTGGTGTGATTGTCTGGCGCATTTATTTATTTGAGCAAACCTAAGTTAACTATGTGCGCTAAGTACTACTGGTTCTTTACTAACACCCCCCCCCCCCATCTTTAGGCGAAACGCAGCCTTAAAGAGGTAATGGGGACAAGTAGAATACCTGGTTGAGTCTCACCATCCCCGCTCATCTTTGGGTTAAACTCAGCTTTAAAGTGGTAATGGGGGCAAGTGAAGAATACCTGGTTGAGTCTCACCATTCCCGCTCATCTTTGGGTTAAACTCAGCCTTAAAGTGGTAATGGGGGCAAGTGAAGAATACCTGGTTGAGTCTCACCATCCCCGCTCATCTTTGGGGTAATCACAGCATCAAAGGGGTGATGGGGGCAAGTGGAGAATACTTGGTAGAGTCTCTTCATCCCCGCTCATCTTTGGGGTAAACTCCGCCTTAATTTAGTAATGGGGGCAAGTGGGAATACCTGGTAGCATCTCACCTGGAGGCCGGGGGGGCAGGTCGGCCGGCAGCTCGTCCCCCGGCCGCGGCTCGCGCAGATGGTGCCGCCCGGTGTACCCGCGCCCGCGGCCCGGTGTACTCATCCTAGTTACCTGAAAACAGATGAGCTTTAAACCTATTGTACATATTTGTGAACTACCAAATTAGCATTAAGTAAAATAAATAAATTGAGACAACATCACATACATTGTCCTGCCAGGCTAAGATGCGCACCGCGACAAAATTTTGTCGACTCTCGTTCGCGAGAGCGTATCTTTCTATCCCGCTCCTCACCCTGTCAGGTGAGCGAGAAGCAACTAGCGCTGACGCAATACGAGTGTCGACAAAATTATCTCGTGGTGCGCATCTTAGCCTGGCAGGTCCCAAACTAAGGTTTTCCCTTGTGCTATGGAAACCAGAAACAACGAAGGACAAACACCCAGACCCAACACAAATGTCTGTTTCATCAATAAACATTTGTGTCGTTGCGGGAATCGAACCCGCGACCCTTACGTCTCAACCGGCGCTCAAACCATTGCGCTAAACAGGCCGTCTAAAGTTCAGAGTTATTATTCTATAGTATTTATAATGAGATAACATCTAGAGACAACGACTAGGCTTGTATGTAAACCGAAAAAATGAAACGATTACAATCAACGCCCAGCGCGATATATAGGTTCATTTTCGAATTACAGTCCCGAAGCGAAGTGAGAGCGGGCTACTAATCTATACTATTAATAAAGAGATAACTTCTATGGACAACCACAAGGCTTAAGGTAAACCGAAAACACGAAACGCTTGCGCGATGTAATTGGACACAGCGCCATCTATTGGTTCATTTCTGAATAACGGTCCCGAAGCGAAGTGAGAGCGGGCTACTAATTTTGTGCAATAGAGTCGTCAGCAACCCACACTCGTCCACTGCTGGACATAAGTCTCGCCTAATGCACGCCACCGCTCCCGATTTTCGGCCACTCTCATCCAACCCACACCAGCCAGCCTTCGAATGTCATCATCCCATCTTGTCGCAGGGCGTCCAACACTAAACAATAATAGCAATAAAGCAGCGCCTAGAAGGCGTTAGAGGCAGCGCACTTGTGACTCTACTGGTGTTCCATGTTTTTTTTAAATATGATATAGGTTGCAGACGAGCCAACGGATCACCTGATGGTAAGCGATTACCGCCATTGACACCTACAAAACCAGTGGTGTCACAAGAGCGCTGCTTACCTTTTAACCCCTCTTCCCCTGGGCCTCCGGTACCCTCACTCACGCAGCGAAACACAGCGCATGCACTGCTTCACGCCGGTTTTCTGTGAGGACGTGGTATTACTCTGGTCGAGCCGGCCCGTTCTTGCCGATGCGTGGCTCTCCCACTGTTAAGCCCACAGGTGTCTGTGGGTGGCGGCCATCGCTTACCAGCAGGTGATCCGTCTGCTCTTCTGCCACCAGTCACAAAAAAAAACTATTTATTTAAGTGTCTAAGTTGTGTTTTTGTCGATTACATCGTGCAAGTGTTACGATTTTTCTGCTTGTCTATAGATGTTATCTTGAAATCTAAGGATCCTAATCTATGACGTCATAATGCTTAAACGCAACCAGGAACGATAGGAAGATGTTAGATGTACGAATTAATCGAGTTTGTTTTGTTCACATGTTATAACCTTCAGATAAACTGAATTGGTTGGTAAATATTATTGTTAGCGTATCGTGTAATATCAATATCAAAGTGTACCATACAGTCATGTTTTGTCTGAGCTGATAGTAGAAAATAAATCCATCCTAACTAATATTATAAATGCGAAAGTAACTCTGTCTGTCTGTCTGTCTGTTACTCTTTCACGCCCAAACCACTGAACGGATTTTAATGAAATTTGGTATACAGGTGATCTAGACCCTGAGAAAGAACATAGGCTACTTTTTATTGCGGAAAAGGGGGTTGTAAGGGGTTAAAAGGGGGGTAAAACCTTTTCCACGCGGACGAAGTCGCGGGCGGCCGCTAGTACTATTTATAAAGAGACAAATGTCTATAGACATAGGCCAACCTTATAACTGAAAAGGCGACACTAGCGCCAAGCAATTCACATCGCCATCTCTTGGTACAAAGTGGCGGGCGGCTTGGAAGGCGGGCCTAGTACTCGTAATAATTAGTAGCCGTGGGATAGCCACGCTTCGGCATGAATGGCCCGACTCGACCGGAGTGATAACACGGCCTCAGAGATAAGCGGCGAGAACTCCCTCCCCCGGATCCGGGGGAGGAAGCGCCTAGGCCCGCCGTGCAAGGCGGGCCGCCGTCCGGGGGGGATCGTGGAGTAAGGTTCCGTACCACTGCCCCACGATCCTCTCCCACTTAAGGACGATGAGGGAGAGTCCCAGGAGTTTTAGTCGGTATACCCCCGCCTTCTGCGGGGGGGAGTCCGACATAACCCATCTGTTTACAGACGGATGGGTATGCGTAAGGCATTTCTCCTGGGTCTCCAAAAAAAAAAAAGAGGGTCTTCGCTGTGTTTCGTCGAGTGAGATGGGATGGGGTAACAGGGGTCTAATCCAAGGGGAATGGACTTTCCAAATCTGAAATCAGTAGCCCTTAATCACTAAGAATTTAAAGTTTTCATTCTTAAATCACGCAAATCTGCTTGTGTTTGTTTAAGGGTTAAAAGGATGGCAGTGCACTTGAAAGTGTAGTTATGACCTTGAGTGCGCTGAAACCAATTTTGATAGAAAGTCTTCTTTTATACAAGTGCGCAAAATAATGGTCATCGCTTTTCTTTCGTGCCTCCAGCTATGTTAGTGTTTAGAATTCAATAAGGTTTTATTGTTTTGGTGTAAAACCTTTATTAATTTAGATACGTTTTTGTTTTTAAAAAATATATGTCTGTTCTGTCACTCAAACAAATGTTGTGAAACATATCCAAGATAATTTTCATTTTCTGTTTTAAGTTGTGCAATAAAGCTTTGTAAATATTCCTGAAACATATTTTTTCTCAAGTATTGAACCAACGAACGCATGAAGTAGGACCTCAAACATTTTTGGTCCATGCGTTCCGGATACCTAAAGCCTATGGAAATTCAAGTTGTATCGGCGAGGTTTTTGGTGTGAGATACCTACAAGTAGGTGCGAATTTCATAATTTTCTCTTGCCTATCCTGTGGAAAAGTTTGGAAATCAACGCCCAGGGGCGCCTGAAGCAGGTTACGGCAGAAGATTGCGGAGTACCGTACAGCGGCAGCACGGCGGGCGGTGCGGCGCGCGTCGTGAGTACACAAAGTAAAGAAGATAATAGTGATGTTAGTGCATTTTAAATAAGACAGTTGATTTATGAAGAAGAAGCTCGTTAATATTGCGTGAATCTTATATTTTTTGTAGTAGGTTTTCTTTTATGTTTGTATTGGTATTTTTATCTAGTTTTGTTTTATACTATTAGAAACAACATGGAAATGTGTATAGAACCCCTTTCTAATTTACAACAAGATGTTAAAAATTGTCTAAATAATGCCAAGCTGAATTTCGAAAATTGTTCCAAAGAGCTCCATACACGTGCCTATATCGAAACTCGATTAGAATATTTGGAGGACCAATGGAAATTGTTTACCGACACCCATAGAACGATTATAACCGAGATCGAAGTTGTTGATTATAGAAACTCGAGTTACTTTAAGGACCACGTGTATGACGCTACTTTAGAGGTATATTGTAACTATAAGACCGCACTTAAAGAAAGTTTAGACAACATAGGGAGAACATTGTCAGTTTGCCAAAATAATATTCAACCTAATAATTCTAGCACCATGTCCGAAGTAAAGTTACCTAAAATTATCATTCCCATTTTCAGTGGAGATTACTCGGAATGGACTTCATTTAAAGATTTATTTGTGTCGTTAATTCATAATAACTCAAATCTTGACAACGTACAAAAATTGCATTATCTCAAGGCACATCTAGCGGGGGAAGCAGATCAGCTGTTGCGGCATGTGTCGGTCACCGACGCGAACTATAGCGAGGCTTGGGCACTGCTGAATAGACGATTTAGCAACAAAAAATATTTGTCAAACTGTTTGCTGAGACGATTGGTTAGTCAACCAATTATTACAGGGGGGTCATCTACAGCAATAAAGCAATTATTGGACACTACGTTAGATTGTTTGAATGGGCTTAAGAATCAAGGATTAGATATCACCTCATGGGACAGCATCTTGATTTATCTGGTCAGTTCTAAATTGGATTCCGAATCGCGCAAATTGTGGGAGGCTCAGATCAGTACTTCAGATGATTTTCCTTCAATTGAACAATTTAAAATGTTTTTAGAAAACAGGTTCCGTTCTCTAGAATTTTTACTGTTAAACCCTAAACCTGCTTCTACCCATGCTCACATAAATGTGCATCATGCCACCACAGTCTTATGTCAATTTTGTTCCCAAAGCCATAGATTATTAAATTGTAAAGATTTCGCAACTGAAAGTATTGAGAAACGTCGTAGTTTTGCTAGATCCAACAGTTTGTGCTATAATTGTTTAGTTCCCGGTCATTCCGCCTTTTTGTGCCATCAGGATTCAAGGTGTCGTAAATGTAATAAAAAACATCATTCTTTACTACATATCAGTATTGCCAAGTCAACTGCCTCTCAAGTCATGAATTCATCAGTTGACTCCAGCACATTACCCCTATCAAATGACAAAATCAATAATGTTAAACCTTCTTATTCATCTGTCACTGATCAAGTTTTATTGCCTACTGCATTAGTACATGTATCTTCGACGACAGGATCCCATCAAAAACTAAGATGTCTATTAGACCAGGGATCTCAGACTTCCTTTATCACAGAATCTGCCGTGAAATCTTTAGGTTTAAAGAAACATTGTAATGAAATAATAGTATCTGGTGTGGGCGATCAACTCGACAATACTGTTTCCAAGACAATAGTTAAATTCAACCTTCAATCAGTGCACGACTCAAATAATAGTTCTATATTTGTTAAAGCTCATGTTTTAAATAAGTTAGCTCCAGTCTCACCACCTAAGGTGAATCAAACGTATCCTCATTTAAAGAATCTAAAGTTGGCAGATCCCTATTTCCATTCCTCTAACAATATCGATGTGATTCTGGGAGCAGATATTGTCAGTAAAATTTTAACCGGGGGTTTAGTCAAGGGTCCACCAGGCTCACCGGTAGCGCAAAGTACTCTGTTAGGTTGGGTTCTATCTGGCTCAGTTTACTCTGGAGCAGGAGGCTAAGTAAACTGCAGGTAGTTTTCATAAGAATTGACACTTTCTCCTTTCTTTCATGGATAGATAGCTTATAGTTTTTCCTGCACATCTAAATCTTATAAGGTTATGCAATAAATAATCGGGGCTTGACTGTTTCTAATTACAAATAAATACAGTCCACTAAGATTCTCGTACAGTCAAACTACCTTCATAGAAGTTATGTCCTAATTTAAGTTGTTTGTTTGTTTTTTAAGTAGACACTAGACAGTTTAAGTTTATTAATATATAGTATGTATTAAGATTTTTTTTTTTTGTTAAGTGAGAGTATTTTGTGCTGAAAGATAAAAGTCATTTGATGTTGTAAATAAAATATAACTAAGGTACAAGTAAGAAGTGTTTACATCCAATTATTATCTTTTGTGGTTGACAAACAGTCAACATTAATGATGGACTTACCGTCCATGGCGGGCGGTATGTTTAGAATTCAATAAGGTTTTATTGTTTTGGTGTAAAACCTTTATTAATTTAGATACGTTTTTGTTTTTAAAAAATATATGTCTGTTCTGTCACTCAAACAAATGTTGTGAAACATATCCAAGATAATTTTCATTTTCTGTTTTAAGTTGTGCAATAAAGCTTTGTAAATATTCCTGAAACATATTTTTTCTCAAGTATTGAACCAACGAACGCATGAAGTAGGACCTCAAACAGTTAGATAGAACACTAGATATACCAATAATAACACATCTAACATAGATAACATGGTACTAGAAGGGGATTTGTATCGCCTACAACTACAAGTCTATGTGTACATAAAAACTACAACAATGAGATTAGTAAACAATGGTTAATGCCAATGTCACTCCCATTCAACACAATAGTTGTAGAAACTCACATTTGTGGAGAAAAACGATGACACTTGTATGGATAGTGTATGATAAAGTATAGTCATTTAATTGATTTATTTTTGTACAAAATGTAATGAAAGTGGACCTAGTGGCTTATAACGAAGCCGTCCTGTAACAATTGAAAATGAGAGATTCATGCAAAGGTGAAAAACCGGTATATTGCATTGCATATATGTTTGGCATCCGCAGAATACCAGTGGCTTCGCGTGGCACTGTGTGACATGCGAAGTCGTATACTGAGCGGAGACCATTTTGGTTCCATTTGTTTTTTTATTAAGTTTAAATGTTGATTTTTTGTGTTATATATATTTTTTTGGTACCAAATAAACATTTCTTCTTTCTTTCTTTCTTTCAATGGTGACACAATGCTTATGGCATTCTCATAAAAATGACATTACCATGTAGCAATCTTTAAACCCAGATACTGGACAAACATTAGTGTTGAACAATATTAACCACTCAGCTGTGAGCTGTCAAAAGTCAAATTCTAGATATCTGTGAAGGCCAGAATCTGACATTTCATTTGAGCACTAATCTAGGCCACCTAGGTTTCGAAAAACTCGAATTTCTCGAAATCTAGCTAGAATTATGTAAAACTAATGGTAGTTTTAGAATGAGTATGAAATTGTCTAAATTATTATCTACCCCTCACTTGATTTTAAATTGTAATAAAACTGGTATATAAGAAATAAAATGGGTTACCTAAAATCTGGCTATTATTTTCCGATTTACGAAAGAATGAAAGACTGTTGTGTCTATTATTATATTTTATAAATACAATCTTACATAATATTGCAAAATAAAACCATAGATTTAAAGACCACCGTAATGACATCTCAATGAAAAAGGGGAGGGAAACTCCCATTTGGTTGTAATGTCCAGTTCATTATAAGTCCTCTACAGTGGACATATAGAATTATGTACGACAGAATCCTGTTTGATTCTTATTGGAGTAGTTAGGCTGGCTAGAATAGCCAGGACACTACACGCACACTGGACCAAATAAGAGTCTAAGTGCGGAAACAGGAGTCCACTTTACATTACATTACATTCTTATTGGAGTATAATTAAGTAAATCAGATATTAAGGCCGCCGTCTGAAAATCAGCATCATGGCTCTGTTGCCGTGGCACATGCTGAGACGGGGACCATTCATGCTGTAAATAAATCACACATGTGTGATTGACTGACTGCAGCTTCCTATAAATGATTTGCTATGATTATAGTTTAGTCTTGATCTTCAAAAATACATAAATTTTGCAGGACATGACAGTTTTGGATGCAACCATGATTTACACGATAATATGAGAGAGAGTTTGGAGAAGAAAATCTTTAGTTCAGTTTTTAAATTCTTTGAAATTCTAGAGCTAATAGACTGACCTTCAATATTTCAAAAAATACTGATTAGTTTAGCAGGACTGCAACCACCAAAGGGTTTTTAAGGTTAGCAAATATTAGTAGTGTAACTTAAAATAAGTATTTTCGATAAAGTTCTTATTGTATTTTATAAAAAATACGTTCTTAGCTTCCGAAATACCTACACCTGTTGAAACAAACAAAATATATTCGCGCGTTCTCGAATACAAAATAACGATTCTTGTAAATATATAATTTGTCCTTGACTGCGAAGTAAACAACTTTGTATCCAAACAACTACAATCGCAACATTTTCGATTTACAACAAAACACAAATCTTACAAAAACTTCTTGACAATTTTTTCATCCGTCTACTTTCTTGGACGATCTAGAGCAGGAAAACTGCTGTGACATATCCGAAATTGCGACTTATTGACAGAGTTTCAAGCTTTATAAATACTAAAAAGGTTCAAATTTAAAATTCACACATCAGTTATCCCGTCTCCAGTCATAATTTAAATAAACAAAGCATTTAAATTACAAATATCTTTGTCCCACCGGTAAATGTGTGGATGACAAATCTCTTCCATTTTCGCAAAAAAACATCTAAATTTTTCACGGTTATACAATTATTTAAAGGTAAAATTATTTATAGATAATATTACTATGATAAACTCCCCAAAAGTGTGTTAATTGTATTCGTAAGTTATTTATTTTCTAGTTGTTTAGCTGCGTAGCGGTTGTCATACGTTTCCAGTGCCATATTGGCGAAATTAGTGAAACCAACAACCGATAAAAACCATAGACACTATCGAAATTACCGGTTTTTTGACGAGAAATAAAATTATTCTGTGTTTAAGATTATGTCCGAGCTAGAAGTTGAATAATTCAATACTTAGTTTCTAAAAAAATTACAAAGTTTTTTTTGTGATAGAATAATAAGTAGCATACGAACAGGCGGATCACCTGATGGTAAGCAATTGACATACAATATGTATGTATGTACGTACACATTAAAAATATTTAAAACTATTTTTAGAAAATGTATTAATTTAAATGTAATTATACAGGGTGTATCGGTAAACAGTTACATCCTTTCAGGGTGTGATTTGGGAGTTGGTATAATAATCATGAAAAATATAAAACGGTACAATAGGCGCATGTATTTCAAATTATTTTCGATCAAAGTAATCCTAAAGTCCTGTAAACTAATGGTCCGTGTTAGGGGTCAAAGTGGGTCAAAGAATTCGTAGTAAACGTAGTATTGGTGTAGTACTACGCACAGTTAGGACACTCCCTAAACCACTCCTTCAATTCTCTGCCCAACATCTCGACTTTAACACACTGCTATAAGGTCGAACGATGGCAAAGGCCATCTCTTTCACACGAAAGCTACTGGACTACTTCAACAGATTTTCATTGGCGCAACATTGCAATGTCTCTCTCACGAAACAACGTTTCACTCACTTCTATCATTCATGCAAACTCACACATTTACACACGCAAGACACACACCACCCGCCTTCCTAGCAAGCATGCAACGTCGCGCCGCGGCGCGCGCGGCGCGGCCTATCAAAGAAAGCCGACAAACGCCATGCCGCCGCGCGTGTAACTTTCGGCACGTGTAAGTCAAGGTCAACCTACAACGTTGCCATTTATTGAATCGGCAGGTCACTAGAAGAATTTCATGATCAGCTGTAAACATTTACTTATCTTTGTAAATTACTCATTCACGAATAATCCGATATTTTTACCATCAAAAGCTTGATATCTTGCCCAGTCTTGTCGGGTGAGTGGGAAAAGAAAAACATGAAAACCATGCAATGTTTGGTAGACGTGAGATCAAAAACTGGTTTGATCTAATCAGTGAAACTTGAGAGATAGTACTTGCCTAGGTTAGGTACCTGCGAGTTGCGATTGCGACCTGGAAATCCATAATGATTCTGCATTCACTTAACACTCACCATAAAATGGCACTTTCATTTCACAAAATTGATCGATATGCACAAACCCGTCAGACCTCGCAATCACACACACACACTTTGCTATGAAATCATTGCAATTACATTATCTACTAATCCCGAATTCGCGGCACCACTAATTAAACATCGCTTGCGTCACTCAAACTATCGATGTGAGTCACATGCGCAAGCCGGCGCGGGCGCTGGTCGACTGGAACACAGCTAGTTAGTCAGACAGTGTGAGTGTGGGCACGCGCGCCGCCATTTCCAAGATGGCCGACTTTCATTCACAAGCGGCGCCATTGCTAGGTACCCGAGTGATGGGACTCGAGTAAAATGTTCGCACTCAAACAATTTATCGAGTTATTATTACAATTCTAACCCACTGGTGTGGGTTGCAAAGGTAATCTACTCGTAAGTTAGCTCGTTTGGTATGTTTTGTACGCATGGTCATGAATTCATGGTGACTTAGCATTTACTTAAAAATTGGCCAGCTATGCGAGCTAAATTTAACTGACTTAACTGTCGGTTTTCGAGTTCTTCGAGCACTTAGCTCGTGGCGTTGCAGACATGAAACTAAAGGCGTCAAAGCACCTTCATGGTTATTTCATTCGAGTCCCAGTTAATTTTTTTTTATGTGATAGGTAGGAAACGAGCAGGCGGATCACCTGATGGTAAGCAATTGCCGCCGCCCATGGGCACTTGCAACACCAGTGGAGTTACACGTGCGCTGCCAACCTTCAATCCCCTTTACTCCCCGGGTGGGCCTCCGGTACCCTCACACACTCGGCGAAACACAGCACAGGGGCTGCTTCACGCCGGTTTTCTGTGAGGCAGTGGTATCACTCAGGCCAAGCCGGCCCATTAATGCCGAAGCGTGTCTCTCCCACAGTTAAAACTTGGGTAGATTATGGTTTGTAACCTTGGTTCGAGTCTCGAAAGAGTTGAACCGACTGCATGAAGTTGTCATGATAGGTAAAGGTTGAGAGATTTTTCCATTGAATGAGTTTCGCTAATAACACTCGACACTGAGTGTTTCGAATAAAGCCGACACAATTCGCATCACTTGAATCACGAAACAGCCTAAAATGTTAAATGGTGAAACGTGTTTTCGGCTTTATGTCATTGTAATAAGATCGAAATCTGATAAGTACAGCTAGTTTGTAGTCGTGAATGGACGACTCAGGTCGTTGCCTTATCTGGTCAGCTGTTGGGCAGTATCGTTTCGGAAAATGAACGAATTTTCGGGACCAATTTAAGGTGTGGTTTTTTCACGTCATATGGGCTGAGAATCGACTTACTAACCACCTCCTTGAAGGATGTAAATGTTCACAGATACACCCTGTATAATTATACATCTTTATACATAAGATGCTAAAAAACAAATACATATACATAAAAAACAAATAAATACATATACGTATGTAATGCGATTCTACCACCGGAATCGGAAATTGTCAGATTCGAATCGGATTGGGCCTCAGCTCCGGATCCCCCATTCACTTAGCGAAACACTTCGGTGCCTTCAGTGAGGCCGTGGTATCATTTCTGTTGATCCGGTCCATCCATACTGAAGCGTGGCTCGCCCACGGAAAATACACATAAAGTTATTAGTTCCATCCTTAGAATAATAACTCTATAGAAGGAGAGTCTCCATACTAGAGCTCTGTCAAAATGAGACACAAAAAATTCACGCAGCCTACTGCGCACCCGTACTGACACTTTTGTCATTACAAAATGTGATGCTAGTAAAGGTGAAGTTTCCCCGAAAACGGGGAAATAAATCGGACGCCTCAATAGTGTTTCTAATGTGTCGTAAAATGTTGGTCGGTGTGGTATGAACAAGTAATGTAAAGTTTATTGCGAGATAGATCTAATAGATACGTTCACAAAAACTACGACATAAGCACTAGGTATTATGGAAATTTAACGTACAATTTCGGTGGTACATTGGTATGTGTATGTTGTGAGGTCACAACCTTTAGGCAAACACAATTATTTAATAATAGTGTGGCTTGGGGTAGGTAATGTTTTATGAGGTGTAAATAGAATATTATTAAACTGATATGAATGGAAGATAACAAAAATTTTTTTTTGTATAATTTATTTTGCGAGCACTCGACAATGAAGTCGAATTATGAAATTTATCGTCAATACAAATACTTGTCTAATTCGACTACAATGTCGAGTGCACGAGAAATGCCCCTCAGTCGACTATATGTCGTAGGTACTTACATTAGGAAAATATGTTAGCAATAATTGTTTTATAAAATAATTAGTTGGATAAAAGTCAGGAAAAATGGGAAAATATTTTTCTCAATTGGGCAACACTGAACATTGAAAATAAACGTTTCTATTTTGGATTAAATATAAACAAGATACAATGAATATTGAAATCTTACTTGTGAATAGTGATAATATTATTCTTATTCTCCCTTAATTTCTATTGTGACACGATTTAACCGCACAAACCGTCATAATGATTTTTATTTCGGGAGGACACGTTCGGGTCGCTGTCACATTTGACACTAAGGGTACCACCGAGCCCCTTCGCCAATTAGGGTACCACCCACTAAGCTTTAATTGTGCGGACGCATTAGGTTTCTATAGAGTTATTATTCTAAGGTTCCATCCAAATATTTTTTGCTTATTTGACACCTTTAATGTTATGACATATCGAATTTACTAAATTATTTTAATAGGTAACAGTAATTTTATGCAGGTAATCCACTTACATGATTTATTTTAGGATAATAAGACTTCAGTTTTTATGGGTATGTAACTGGAATTTCCTGAAAGGTCCTGTGTGCAGAATTTTATTGATAAACAAGGGCTAAAGCAAATCTTTTTATAACTTTGTTACAATAAAAGAGGGCTCTTCAATCGCTTCAAAATTGTTCTGGTTTGTCAATAGTGACGTAAAACCGGTATCATATTGTGAAAAATGGAAAACTCATCACACATAGACAAAGTATCGGTTTTTCTTTTTTCAGATAGCAAATTACCGATGAAAAGCGTGGAAAGCCGATCGAAAAAATCAAAAATGACATTTCAGTGGTGTGTTGAAGTATGAAGGCAGCGGGTACTGTTTAGTGGTCGAAGTGATTTTTTGGGAAAATATAATATTTTCTGAACAATACTAGCGATTTTCATCGCGTTTATGCAACGACCGATCGTAATAGTGTTCTAAATTTAACAATAGGAAATTATTAATTAGTGTGTAGTGTTTTTCCACCGTCGTAACAGCTTATAATCGACCTTGCGTATGTTTGTACTGCTGTTTTATAACGAAAATCATTTTTTATTCCCATAAAATACACTAAAATAATTACCAATCATCTTAATAAACCTAAAACTGGTAATTTTCAAGCGTGAAACAGGATTTGTGCAAGAATTTTTCTAATTAGATTAAAAAGGTTGCAGTTTTCATTTTAATTTTTTTTTCAATATTTGGGAATAAACATGTCTGAAGCCCATGGTCAAGGGGAGCCAAACCACAGTAAAAAGGATAAAGAACATGTGATAGCAGCCAATGTTCCCAGTGATAGTCCAGTAACAGACCCCGGGCATGTTCGTGGAGCCACTGCGGAGGTGGCTGGAGCGGCCAAATTTGAGGGGCAGCGGGCAAAGTCGAGTGCTCTGAAGAAATCTGCAAGATATCGTAGCAGGTCCTTGTCTGCTTCGTCTGCTGATTCTTATAGCTCAACATCGTACACAGGTATGATATAATAAGATATTATTTTTTATTAACCCTTTAATTCTCCGATATATAAGTTTAATTGTTATCTTGTGCTGTCAGTTTATCAGTAGAGTATTAGGATCCACTTTCCTTGTAAATTTGCTTCTCTCCTCTAATTTATTGGTATATTGTTAGTTACTTCTATTAAGTCTAATACACTCTTAACGTTGCAAGACCCAAGCCTTTTAAAAGGCATATAACAATTGATTTTGCTATTGTGTCTGCTGTCTAGGACTTACAATGTTATATGTAAAAATCACTTTTATGCAAACATATCATATATTCGCGAATGCACATTACTGAGTCCCAATGAAACTAGGGAACTATGCTGAACATAGTCCGAAATGCTGCACTTATTGTGCTGATTTATGTAGCATAGCATATCTATTCTGCCGTCCTTAGCATAGTTGCAGTAAGTCGGCATTTTGACAAAACTGAGTTACATATACAGCCGTGATCACGATAACGAGATCTACATTTTCGTCTAATCCGTTTGTTTGTATCGTTTCTCAATCCAAATTTAGCATTTAGAATTTTGCAGTAAGTCAGGCATTTTTGTTACTTTACTTAGCATAATTACAGTGGGTACACTTACTGCAAACTTTTTATTCAGAGTCACTTAGCAAAACTACAGTAAGATATATATACTGTTTTCTTTCTTAGTAGGCTAACATATTTACTATATTAGTGGTCTAGTCTTAAAAACAGTATGATGCGTTACTGTACTTATGCTTAGTAGATCTCATAATCATTACCTTCAAGTTACATAACATAAAGACAGTAAGATGACGTGATACTGCATGTATGCTAAGTAATGATTGAAATGTAGGATCCAAATTATACTTACCATAAAAGCAGTATCATGTGATACTGCGTTTATGGCAGTATCAGTATTGAAATCTAACTTAAGTTCGAGTTCACCGTCAAAAGAAATGATATCTATACTCTGATTCATAATCATGTAAAGTAAACTGACAGATGAAAATGACAAGTTTCTTTGCATTTTGACAATTTGCATGTGTTCCGGTTCAGTTCCGATCACAGAGTGCATTGTATTATGTTCCGATCTTCGGCCACTCTCATCCAGCCTTCGAATGTTATCATCCCATCTTGTAGCAGGGCGTCCAACACTACGTTTACCGAGTCGCGGTCACCACTCAAGGACTTTATGGCTCTAACGGTTGTCAGTTCTGCGGCTAATGTGACCAGCCCACTGCCACTTCAGTTTGCTAATTCGGTGGGCTATGTCGGTGACTCTGGTTCTCTGTGGGATTACATCATTTCTGATGCGGTCCTTTAGAGATACTCCGAGCATAGCCCTTTCCATAGCTCTTTCAGCGACTTTGAACCGGTGGATTAGTCCAGCCGTGGGTGTCCACGTCTCGGCACCGTAAGTCATGACCGGGAGGACGCACTGGTCGAAGACTTTCGACTTAAGACTTTGAGGGATGGGTGACGGGAAGACTTGGCGAAGCCTACCAAATGCTGCCCAGACTAACTAAATTCTTCTGTTGGGTTCTCTCTCGAAGTTGTTTCTGCCTAATTGGAGCGTTTGTTCTTCACCATCTCATGTAGGTCATGTAAGGTTTCCGCCAAGATGACGATGTCGTCTGCGAATCGTAGGAGTGATATGTACTCGCCATTAATATTGATTCCGCGCTCTTTTCAGTTTAGCGTTTCGAACATGTCCTGCAGCGCAGCGGAGATGGGTTTCGGAGATATAACATCTCCTTGTCTCACAGCACCTCGCAGCAGGACAGGCTCAGTTTGCCCATTTTGAAATTTTCATTTACGAATTATTTAAACATCTAAAAATGGCATCCAACCGCTTTAATATAATTCGTGAAAAAGAAATTAAATTTTTTACTACTATTCAATAAAATACTCTAATAAATAGTTAAAATTTATAAGGTTACTAAGCATAAAAACAGTAAAACACACTTACTGTGTTTATGCTAAGTGATCTCTAGTCGAGATTTTTAAGTGATACTTAGTATAACAACAATAGTGAATTTATTTTATGTTTAAATTAACGGACATTACTTTTTTATACAGTAATACATAGGTGCTAACGCCCTCTTTCATTTAAAGTTACAATCACTGTGATCTGATAATAAACTAAGGAGTTATGGAAGATTTTCGAACCAAAACTTTAACCGCGTTTTTCTCGAAACCGTCGAGAGCGTACTTACTGCAACTATGCTAAGGACGGCAGTATTGTGATCCACAGGTAAATAAAAAAAATAAGGCAAATAAAATTTTAACTATAAATCAATATGTCGGTACGTAGGCATGGTTCTGGGCCAGAGGGGGCAAATCAGATTTTAACAAGCTACATTTATAACTTAAATTAAAATAGGTAGATTTGTTTTTATATAAATTTCTTAAACTACCTTGATCTTTTTTGTAATTGGCTGACGAGCAGACCTCAGATCCGCAGATCATTTCTATCAATAAAAGTACTACTTAAGTTAAATTAGTAGGGTCGTCAACATGATCCAGTGGGGGGCAGCTACCTTCTCCTGACCCCCTGGGTACGCACATGCACATAGGAGTCAATATGTTGTCCCTGTTACTACTTTAAAACTTCAAGTATTAGTAGTTTTGTCCCTACATTATGGTAACTAGGGAAACCAACTAAGTATTATCAGTTCAGGTAGGCTCTCTTCATCCATTCAGGATTTAAATCTCTGCATTCAGGTATCAAAAGTCATACTCAGATATATTGGAGCAGATAAGTGACCAAATATTTCTGAGTATAATGCCTGGCAGGATGTTTTGGTCACAACATCCATACTTCCATACTAATATTATAGGTAAATGGGAAAGTGTGTCTGTATATGTGTAAGAAAGACAAACGTTTTTCTTTCACGGCAAAACGGAGCGACGATTTGACTTGATTTTTTAAGTTGAGAAGAGCGAAGTGTAGGGATGCATAGTAACATGGGTTACTTTTTGCCCCCCATTTTAAGGAAGTGGGGGGCGCGAGCGAAGCCACGGGCAAAAGCTAGTACTAAGATAATAATAATTTAATTTAGGAGCCCACAGAACACTTACACATTTTTGAAGATAAAAAATTACAAATATTGCATGACGTAACTTATGGGTGACCCCTACTAAAGTTCCAAGCGAAGCCACGGGTCGCAGCTAGTGGCCGCGTAATTAAAATGTCTGCGACCGCCCGTGCGTGCATATTCGCAAGGCCGTTTACTCACAGGGCCGGATTTACCACTAGATCGGCAAAGCACATAGGTACATAGGAAAAATTGGTGGTAAAGACAAAGACGTCAAATATGGTAAATGACAGGTTAGAGTTTTTATAAGAATCCACGTGTAACGATTTACGTTATAACGATTTATCGTTTACTTGCTCTCCCTTCGTTTCGGGACCTCACTTTTATTTTATGTGATACTTAGATGGCATATGAGCAGACGGATCACCTGATTGGTAAATTGGCAACACGAGTAGAGTGACAGACAGATGTGCTGCAAACCTTTTACCTCCTATATAAAATCTCTAAATTCGACTTTATTGTCGAGTGCACGAGAATTGGCCCTCAGGCGCTGCTTCACGCCGGTCTTCTGTGATGCAGTAGTAGCGCTCCGGTTCAGCCGGCTAATTGCTAAAGCGTGGCTTTCCCATGGATAACTTAGACTAGTACCAATAGATGGTGCCGGGATTCAATATGACCAAATTGTTCTGAACAGTTTACTTAAAATGTCAATAAGTTCCGAACACTACAAGTTAGCACAAACATCTGTACATTCATCTTCTATCTATCTATCTATATATAAAAATGAATCGCCGTTCGTTAGTCTGGCTAAAACTCGAGAACGGCTGGGCCGATTGAGCTGATTTTTGTTTTAAAATATTTGTCGTAGTCCAGGGAAGGTCTAAAAGGTGAGAAATTAAACAAAAAGTAGGTGAAACGAAGTTCGCCGGGAGCCACTAGTTAGGTAATAAATATCTGAGCAGATGCCAGATTTATTAAATTCTATATACACTTACAACTCCGAGGTCCCGGTCGATCGGTCCATTCATGCCGAAGCGTGGCTTTAACTGTTAAAGGCAAAGACGATGTATCCTAATGTATGTGTATCAATAAAGTTGTGAAATGAATTGATGGCGCCACTGTCGTTATGTCATAGGTTTATGGTTACAAAACATGGGAACTCCATTCCATGAGTTTTTTGACCCATTATTGGCATAAGCGTTTTGGTTCCCATAATATTTTGTGGCTATGGATACCATTATCCCTAAAACCGGCCCTGATACAGGATGATTAAATTTTTACGACTTATACAGGGTGAGTTGATATTGAGCAAATATGGATGTTGACGGCAATAAAATGCTTTCATTTCGGACTTAGCCAATTACAGTGCGACAAGAATATCTTGGCGAAAAATGTGGCAAGAATTGGAACGAACGCGTTCTATATAAATTTTAATGGAGTATTTGTATCATCATCCACATAATTTCAGCCAATAGACGTCCACTGCTGGACATAGGCCTCCAAAGTTCTCCATACAGATCGGTCCTGTGCCACCCGCATCCAAGGGACTCCCGCGACCCTCACTAGATCGTCGGTCCACCTGGCGAACTGTAGGTGTGGAAACCTGCATAACAACTTACTGTGGGAGAGCCACGCTTCGGCATGAATGGACCGGCCCGACCGGAGTGATACCACGGCCTCACAGACCGGCGTGAAGCAGCCGGAGGAAAGGACCGTTACGTACGTTTACCGAGTCGCGGTCTCCACTCAAGGACTTTACGGCTCCAACGGTTGTCAGTTCTGCGGCTAATGTTACCAGCTCATTGCCACTTCAGTTTGCTAATTCGGTGGGCAATGTCGGTGACTCTGGTTCTCTGTCGGATTACATCATTTCTGATGCGGTCCTTCAGAGATACTCCGAGCATAGGCCCTTTCCATAGCTCTTTCAGCGACTTAGTCCAGCCGTGAGTGTCCACGTCTCGGCACCGTAAGTCATAACCGGGAGGACGCACTGGTCGAAGACACACGCGGTAGCCCCCATCAAAATTCAAAATCAGGGGCCTACAACGAAACTGTCCCGTGAGGAACGTGAAATATCTGTCGCAATCAAATAAAAGACGTGTCTTTAACAAAAGACAGCGCGTGCTAAAGAGACGAAAAACATCCGGTCGTATATTCAATTTACTTGAAGTCTTCGGATCCGTTTCTTACATAACAGAGCAACACTATCATATACAGGGGGTATCAAAACTATGCTTATACAGGGTTTGGGGATTTGCAAATTGTTCATCGTGAATGTTACCGGATGCGTTGACGTGATGTGAATGCGATATCGTGCGAAATGGCCGAAAGGGGATATGGCAGCGGTTCTCAATCGAATGTCCTCCTGACCGATAATGTATATAATTTAAATGAAATTAAATATAATATCCCAGCGAATTAGCAAACTGAAGTGGCAGTGGGCTGGTCACATTAGCCGCAGAACTGACAACCGTTGGAGCCATAAAGTCCTTGAGTGGAGACCGCGACTCGGCAAACGTAGTGTTGGACGCCCTGCTACAAGATGGGATGACGACATTCGAAGGCTGGCTGGAGTGAGCTGGATGAGAGTGGCCGAAAATCGGGAGCGGTGGCGTGCATTAGGGGAGACCTATGGCCAGCAGTGGACGAGCGTGGGTTGCTGATGAAATATATATCTTGATACATAAGATATACTAAAAAATAAATAACTAGACATAATGCGATTCTACCACCGATATCGGAAAATTGATTCTGACGAGAAGATCCGGCAAGAAGCTCGCCAGTTACTCTTATTAATTTTAGTCGCTTTCAGTGCTCCGCCGAGGCAGTCGCTTCGCAGTTCGCTTAAGCTTCTCAAACTACTTGACTTAATGTTTAAAATGCGACCTCTCTGATCTCGCAGATGTTCATGGGCGGCGGTGATTACTTACCTACCAATAAGTAACCCGCTTGTTCGTTTGCCGCCTCTAGTATAAAATCCTACTACTATTATAAAGGCGAAAGTTTGTTTGGATGTATGGATGTTTGTTACTCTTTCACGTAAAAACTACTGAATGGATATATGGACGGTAAGGTCAATAATTAACTCCACGCGTACGAAGTCGCGGGCGGCCGCTAGTATTGCATAAAAACTGTGCTACTCAATGAGCAAGCTTCTTCTATTGGTTTTTTTTTATGTGATTGGTGGTAGACGAGCATACGGATCACCTAATAGTAAGCAATGGCCGCCGCCCATAGACACCTGCAATACGAGTATACTCTGATTCATAATTATGTAGGTAAAGTAAACTGACAGATGAAAGTTTCTATGCATTTTGACATTTTGCATGTGTCAAATTGAGTGATAATGTATGGGGATGACACATTGACATCTGTCAGTTTACTTTACATGATTATGAATCAGAGTATAGATAGAGTCACAAGTGCGCTGCCTCAACTTTACTTAATAAAACGGTGCCTCAGAACAAGTAAGTCGCTCATTCAGACCGGTCGTATCGCGAACGCACCCGGTACAATGTGGTGCCCCAAGGCGAAGGCTTCGCGCCGCACAGTTTGGGAAGCTAAAGGATATGGTATGAAAGATAATAATGTTTTATTGGGGAATTATTCAGCAGATTGTGTGTGACGTCATCGCCTATAGTAAAGTCCTCCTAACCAATATTTCTGCTATGGCAACCTTGACATACATATCCAATCCATACATACTATTTCTATGGGCCGGCTCGACCGGAGTGATACCACTGCCTCACAGAAAACCGGCGTGAAGCAGCCCCTGTGCTGTGTTTCGCCGAGTGAGTGAGGGTACCGGAGGCCCACCCGGGGGGAAGGGGATAAAAGGTGGCAGCGCACTTGTAACTCCACTGGTGTTGCAAGTGTCCATGAGCGGCGGCAATTGCTTACCATCAGGTGATCCGCCTGCTCGTCTGCTACCTATACCATAAAAAAAGACAATGCAATCGAAACCCAGCGCTATCTATTGGTAGAGAATTTAACTAATGTCCCGAAACGAAGTAAACCCTCACTTCGTTTCCATCCATACATACTTCCAATACTTCCATACTAATAATACTAAATGGGAAAGTGTCTGTTTGTCAAGTCTGTCTTGTATATTTGTCTTTTTCAACGGCAAAACGGAGCGATGAATTGACGTGATTTTTTAAGTGGAGATAGTTGAAGGGATGGATAGTAACATAGGCTTCTTTTTGCCCCTTTCTAACTCACCATTTTAGGGAAGTGGGGGGCGAAGCCGCGAGCAATAACTAGTAAGATGTAATGCGTCAAGAAAACGGATTTTTCGGGAACATAGAGGAGTTCAAAAAAAATAAAAATAAAATAAAATGCGCCAGACAATCACACCAATAAACCTGGTGTCAAACTAGGGCTACCTCTGTACCATGAGTACCAGATGAGGATAATTAACTGGGGGCGTCAACGCAGAACACCCACCCAAGAAAAAATAGAAAATGTAGTTTCCTAAATTGACTTGACCGGGAATCGAACCCGGGACCTTTCGCACTTTGGGCGAACACCTTAGCCACTGCGCCTTCGAGACCGTCAAATAGAGAAGAACTTAAGTTATATTTGCTTTGCAATTCACTTCTTTTTTCTTTTCCAAGTTTTTAACAAAGTTCAAAAAACATTTCGACATAAGTAAGAAAACTCCGGTACTTTTACCAAGTTTATACAACGTTTAAATGTTGAAATACCTTTGTACGGTTTCTTAGTGTTGGCGAAGAGTAAGTAGGTGGCCAAAAGGAGTTATAGCCATCATCATCATTATCAGCAACCCACACTCGTCCACTGCTGACACAGGTCTCCCCTAAGGCACGCCACTGCTCCCGATTTTCGGTTACTCTCATCGAGCCAACTCCAGCCAGGCTTCGAGTTTAATAGCAATATAGCAATATCTATCTATATCTTCTATACTCTTTATCTTTATAAAGAGATAACTTCTATAGAGAACGACAAGGCTTATACGTAAACCGAAAACACGAAACGCTTGCGCGTTGTAATTTAGCACAGCGCCATCTATTAGTTCATTTTTGAATTACGGTCCCGAAGCGAAGTGAGGGCGGGCCACTAGTAATAATAATAAATTGAGACAACATCACATACATTGTCCTGGTCCCAAATTAAGGTTTTTCCTTGTACTATGGAAACCAGAAACAACAAAGGAACCACAAACACTCAGACCCAACACAAATATCTGTTTCATCAACAAACATTTGTGTTGGTGCGGGAATCGAACCCGCGACCCTTACGTCTCAACCGGCGCTCAAACCATTGCGCTAAACGTATAGGTACATAAATAGTTTTAGGTATTTCTTTAAGTGCTTTTTTTTATTATTTTGTAAGTGCTGTGTGTGTGCTTTGTAAAAAAAATCTCTATACTCAGTATAGAGTTTTTGATTTTGATCATCTACTTTACTGTTGACATTACAAGTCTATACCTAACCTGGGGATTAACCTAGGACCCCAAGCGACTTGGTTTGTTACACACTACGCGCCGAAGCAGCGGTAAATACACCCCCACAATCTATTATACATTCCGATTACGCATAAAATGGTTTCTTCTGTTTAGGAAGTTCGTACTTCGTGACGGTTACGAGCCAAGTAACCAAGTTATATAGTACAGTCAGCTACACATCAGGTTACCACAACCTTTTTTTTATGTGACAGGTAGCAGCGAGCAGGCGGCATCACCTGATGGTAAGCAATTGCCGCCGCCCATGGACACTTGCAACACCATGGAGTTACAAGTGCGCTGTCAACCTTTTATGCTTTCCCCCCCGAGTGGCCTCCGGTACCCTCACTCACTCGGCGAAAACAGCACAAGGGCTGCTTCACGCCGGTTTTCTGTGAGGCAGTGGTATCACTCCGGTCGAGCCGGCCCATTCATGCCGAAGCGTGGCTCTCCCACAGTCCCCTTTCCCGTTTTTTCCCCGTTTTTTTTCCCGTGTCCTCACCTTCGAGGCATGGGACTTGCGGGAAAATACTAGAAACTCGCCTTCACTTAGTTTTTTTTATGATATACGTTGGCAGACGAGCCGACGGACTCACATGATGAGTAAGCGATTACCGCCGCCCATGGACACCTGCAACAAGTGGTGTGTCACAAATGCGCTGCTTACCTTTTAACCCCCCTTCTCCTGGGTTGGGCCTCGGTACCCTCACTACAGCAGTGAAACAAAGCGCATGCACTGTTGTCACGCTGGTTTTTCGTGAGGATGTGGTATTACTCCATGGTATTTTCATTATTTTGGACATTGTTTCCACTGTATCTAATAGATGGCGCTTTGGCGTCAATTGTATGGGCGCTAGTGTTTGGCTTTTTTTCGGTTTCATATTAGATTTCTCAATTTTTATACAATTTCATCATCATCATCATCAGCAACCCACGCTCGTCCACTGCTGGACATAAGTCTCCCCCAATGCACGCCACCGCTCCCAATTTTCGGCCACTCTCATCCAGCTCACTCCAGCCAGCCTTCGAATGTCGTCATCCCATCTTGTAGCAGGGCGTCCAACACTACGTTTGCCGAGTCGCGGTCTCCACTCAAGGACTTTATGATATTAAGGACTTTATGGAATTTATCTCTTTATAAATAGTTATAGATAGAAGATGAGTAAAGAGAGTGAATACTCCAAACAAAATCCAGTGTTACAATCCAGAAAAGTAGACTGGAAAAATATTTAGAGCCACATCTTACGTAAATGTATTATGTTAATACAAGGCCCGCCATTACTGGAAGTATGTCTGCAAATGAGATACAATGTGTTTAAGGAATAAACTGTTTTTCTTTCCCTCCAAGGACAGAGTTAATAATATAGCATAATTACGTAATGTTGCTGTATTGGTTATATGCGTGTGTCCCTCCCTCCAACTCAGTTTGGATTTACGTAGAGACACGGACTTATATATAGCTTTGACAAGGGGGGGGTCCCCCTTGCGAGTTGACCCCCCCCCCCCCCCCGTGACAGGCAAGTGCAAATCGGGGTTAGTCTAACATATATAACTGTTCTGCAAAGGACTTAAGCAGAATAAAGAAATTTTCCCAGGGCTATCAACAATTTGCTACCCCACCAATCTTGTTTATGTCAATACAGACCTCAATGGGGGGGTCCGGACCCCCTGGACCCCCCCTTATATACGTCAATGCGTAGAGAAACGCCGAACCACCACGCTGGACATAGGCCTCCCCACGTTCTCCATACATATCGGTATTTCAACCGTAAAAAGCCACGCTTCGGCATGGATGGGCCGGCTCGACCGGAGTGATACCACGGCCTTACAGAAGACCGGCGTAAAGGCGCAGGCGCTGTTTCACGTAGATTTTCTGTGAGGCCGTGGCATCACCGTCAATTTCCACCAGGTGCGATTGGTGGTCAAGCGTTGGCCTATAGTCTAACAAAAAAAAAAAATTGGTGCCGATTCGGGGAACGTATCGGGAAAACGCGAGATAGTAATCAGCCAACATTGCTTCGAATCTCCGTGGGTATGCGGTCTCTTAATGATACGTCAACAGGGGCCGCGCCTACATCCATCAATTTCTCCATCCAACCAACCAATATCAATCAACCATCCTTCGATAATATACAGGGATCTGTGACCATTTACATCCATTTAACTACGTTTCTACCATTGAACATTTGTTCTACGACTTTTAGAAATAAAAATAAAAATTTTCATACAAAGTTGGTCACGTGACTTGTTCATCTGTATAAGAAAAACAATTTATAGTAGAAGATCCGAACTTACATCGACCTTCACCGAGCTGATAATAGAATGAAATATCCTTAATGACAAATTTTATATACTAGAAAATATATTAAAAATAGGTTTGCTAAAAAAATCCTGGACAGACTATTTTTAATTAATTTTTTAAAAATAATATTTAACTGAATTTTGCAACATTAAGATAATAAGAAAATTTTCATTCTTACTTAAAGTATAAAACGTATAGAATGTGCCGCCATTGGGTTGTCTATTATTTACCTGGACAGAGTACTCGGTTGTCTGGTATAAACAGGTATGTCGATGGCAGTTACCTTCACTTGAAATGATAATAAAAAAAAATTATACCAATGTAAGCGCTCTTTTATTACGAACACGTTGATATAGAGTTGTCTGCGAAAAATTTGGTCCCCAATTAGCCGGTTTGCGAGTTTTAAGTTTTTAATTTTAACGTGAGGGGAAATGTGTGACAAACTCCACTGGTGTTGCAAGTGTCATGGGCGGCGGCAATTGCTTACCATCAGGTGATCCGCCTGCCTCGCCTCCTACCTATGACATAAAAAAAAAAAACAAAGAGATCCGAGTTGAGTATAGCGGGTATTATAAAGGACACAACATTGCAGTCACACCGTGATGGGGCCTCAAATATAAGAAAGTGCGCATGCTCGGTATTCACACGACAGAGAATGACAGTGATACTCTAGTAAACAGTGAGAGATATTTTGGAGCGACAACACGTGTATTGTTATATCCTTTCTATTATTGGATTAAAAATGGCTAAAAGTGTTTTTTTTTTGTGTGGCATTGGACGATTCTTTAAGTGATTTTACTGAAGAAACTTTTAAAAATTGCTCATTAAAGTTAGCTTTTCGTAAAAAAAAAAATTCAAATATCATGAAGTTGAACTCACAAAAGCAATGCTTGATAATGTTGGCTATCATACCACGTGTTATAAGAAAGTAACTGTTTAGGCTGTAAATACAATGAAGAATTGGAATTTTAATGATGTTGTTTGTTCCATAATTATTCATATGAATTTGTATTTAATTTATAATTTGTTTGCAACTAAAACATCAGTTGCTCCAAATATCTCTCACTGTTTACTAGAGTATCACTGTCATTCTCTGTCGTGTGAATACCGAGCATGCGCACTTTCTTATATTTGAGGCCCCATCACTGTGCCTGCAATGTTGTGTCCTTTATTAATACCCGCTATACTCAACTCGGATCTCTTTGCTCACACATTTCCCCTCACGTTAAAATTAGAAACTTTAAAAACTCGCAAACCGCTATTGGGACCAAATTTTTCGCAGACAACTCTATATCAACGTGTTCGTAATAAAAGAGCGCTTACATTGGTATAATTTTTTTTTATTATCATTTCAAGTGAAGGTAACTGCCATCGACATACCTGTTTATATCAGACAACCGAGTACTCTGTCCAGGTAAATAATAGACAACCCAATGGCGGCACATTCTATACGTTTTATACTTTAAGTAAGAATTTTTCCGCCCGCGGGCGGCCATTGCCCACGTACACCTTTGCCCATCCTGGGCTGTCAAGCGGAAAATTTTAGGCCGCCCCCCAAAAAGTGCCGATGACACTTTTTTTCTGTGAAACTTGTAGCAACTGAACTCTATCGAGCTGATCTTTGAGAGTCTATTAGTTCATAATCTTAAACTAATCTTCTATCTTCTTCTATCTATATCTTTCTTCTATCTTCTATAATCTTCTATCTTTAATAAAGAGATAACTTCTTAGACAACGACAAGGCTTAAAATAAACCAAAAACACGAAACGCTTGCGCGATGTAATTTAGCACAGCGCCATCTATTGGTTCATTTATGAATTACGGTCCCGAAGCGAAGTGAGGGCGGGCCACTAGTTAATTAACCTTAAAGAGTAAATTCTATTATCAACGACGATGCTTAATCTATCG
>CM026301.1:3322177-3446635 GCA_014851415.1 Cnaphalocrocis medinalis | reverse complement strand
TCCGGAGGGCCAAATTAGTAGAAAATCACGAACGAGCGGCGACGCACGCGCGACAGTTGCTTGCGATAGAAAGAGAACGCACTTCTAGGTATGATAATGGTAGGCATGAACGCTGGGCGGTCGGAATTTCAACGTAGATATAGTAGTCTGAGTCTTTATTTCCATAAACGGTTTTTAGAAGTGGGTCTTCTGTACCTTGTACTATTAAGTATCTGTGCCATACTTCAGTAAGGTAAATTATTCTCGTGAGTAAACTGAACACTGTTTGTCCCCAACCGATCCATTGTAAATCTCATTGTTCCCCGATTGTTTGCGGAGGGTTCGGGTTCGATTCCAGCCTTTGTTGACAGACGGCCATATTGTATCTTACAATTTTGCATCATTACATACCTATACTCTTCTTTCTCCGGACTCTTCTTCCACGATCCATAACTAACTTCACTATAATTCTCGTCCGGAGTCAACTCCAAGTGAGAAGCGTAGAACTGTTGCAACGTGTTGGGCAACGGTAGGAACTTGTTGAGGCACAGGTCGGAAGATAGCAGCAGCCATATGATGCTGACGGGAGGAGGCGAGAGGAGACGAAGACGGACAGAGATGGAGAGATCGTCCAGTTCCTGGGCTGTGTGTTGGGAGAGGAGCTCTCGGCCGTTTTGCATTAGCTGGAAAAGGATAGAATATATTTTAGACTAGCTTTTGCCCGCGACTTCGTTCGCGTGGACTTTAGGTTTTACGACCTCACATTAGAAACCTCAAAAATTGTAGCCTATGTGTTATTCTGATGTATAAGCTATATTGTGGTAAAGTTTCATTAAAATCCATTCAGTAGTTTTTACGTGAAAGAGTAACAAACATCCATACATCCATACTTACAAACTTTCGCCTTTATAATAGTAGTAGGATAATATAGTAAGTAGTTTCAGCCTATATACTGTCCCACTGCAGGGCAAAGGATGTGATCGAGGCCATTGCCGATCACTGGTGATGTGAAGGTACGGTGGCCAGCACATCAAGTTACTACAATCTGTCAAATTTCTTCAATCGAACCTCACTTTTATGTCAAACGTGTTTGGTTCATATCAACTGAGGAAATTTGACAGATTGTAGTAACTTGATGTGCTGGCCACTGTACCTAAATCCGTTCACATGCGGTGAGATGGTACAGCCAGACGTCAAACCTGTGTTACGGCAGACTGTACCTTCTTTCCTCTAGGTACCATCTTACCACCAGTGATCGAATTTATACCTAAAACTGGAATTCAAGACCAAAAAATCTACTACAATGTTGCTACTGCAATAAAATGATCGTACCATAGTATACCCCTTTTTTCTAAAAACACTCACTGATGTAATTTATTATTGGTAATTTGTGATTCTATAATTTAAAAAAATAATTTCATTAACTTTTTTTCATTTAAATACAAGACACTTCAATAAAAACTTAACCATCCATAAGTTTTCAAAGATGGTATTGCGCTTGTAACACTTCAGGTGTTAACAACATGTACCTACAACATTTTAACAATGTATGGAAACTTGACAGTTTAGTCAGCTAAGAAAATGAATGCCAAAAAGGTTGGCGAAACCTAAAAACGTGACATAAGTGACTTTAACAGATTTGACAGTGACGTATCTGTCGTAGATTTTTTGGTCTTGAATTCCAGTTTGGAGTATAGGGGAGACCTATGTCCAGCAGTGGACGAGTTTGGGTCGCTGATGATGATGATGAATCACCGTGTAGTTGGACCTCAGTCACCACGCAAACATTTATACTCCAAACTAGAATTCAAGACCAAAAAATCTACGACAGATACGTCACTGTCAAATCTGTCAATGTCACTTATGTCATTTTTAAGTGACGTTTTCAGGTTTCGCCAACCCTTTTGGCATTATTTTTCTTATTATGCAGACTAAATTGTCAAGTTTCCATACATTGTTAAAATGTTGTAGGTAGATACCAAATGTTGTTAACACCTGAAGTGTCACAAGTGCAATATCATCTTTGAAAACTAAAATTACGGATGGTTAAGTTTTTATTAAATTGTCTTATATTTAAGTGAAAATAAGTTAATAAAATTATTTCTTTAAATTATAGAATCAAAATTACCAATTAATAAATTACATCAGCGAGTGTTTTTAGAAAAAAGGGGTATACTATGGTACGATCATTTTATTGCATTAGCAACATTGTAGTAGATTTTTTGGTCTCTAATTCCAGTTTCGGGTATAGTCATCCAATCAAACAGCTGATTAAGGCTTGTACATGCGCGGATTGGGCACTTTTGTGTATGTTTAAACTCGGTAAATCGTTAAGAACGATACCTAAAAAAAATACATGTTATAGACTGGATTTCGATCTTGAATTTCTGACGAGGATTTTTATTCAATGTTTATAGTTCATTAGGAAAAAAATATAACGTAAACATCGATTTTATGCAAAATATTGGATAAACTACGAAACTAAACAGTTCAGATGACTGATTTTTTTATATATAATACAATACAATGTACACTACAATCCCTGACGAGGAATTCTTGTTTCTTGGCTTTATAATTTTTTAATTAATAATATTCTGTTTTTTGATATACGCGAGCGCGAGTACTCTCTATGGTCAAGGCCGTTGGCGCATGTACAGTGGCCAGCACATCAAGTTACTACAATCTGTCAAATTTCCTCAGTTGATATTGAACCAAACACGTTTGACATAAAAGTGAAGTTCGATTGAAGAAATTTGACAGATTGTAGTAACTTGATGTGCAGGCCACCGTACAAGCCTTAAACCAGATGACAGCGACATATGTATAAGGTACCTGCGTGGCGAGGCTGCGGTGCGCGCGCAGGTCGTCGCTGGCGAGCAGCGCGCGCATGTACTGCAGCAGCGGGCTCGCCAGGATGTGCACCTTGTTGCCGTTGCACAGACGCGCCTCTGGAGGAAGGAAAATAATACATTTTAGTTTTTATCCCGAGCCTATTGGTATTATATATTGTTACCTATCAACATAAATATATATAATACTAGTGGCTCGCCCTCACTTCGCTTCGGGACCGCAATTCAGAAGCGAACCAATAGATGGCGCTGTGTATAATTACATCGCGCAAGCGTTTCGTGTTTTCGGTTTACCTATAAGCCTTTTCGTTGTCTATAGTATAGAAGATAGATGAATATTGAGGACAATCAAGATGACCCCACTCCGCCTGATGGTAAGCGGCCGTGAAATCCAAATATGAGAATAATATTATTTATAAAACGTTTTAAAAATATATTATATTGAACTAGCGGCCGCCCGCGACTTCGTCCGCGGGGAAAAGTAGCTTTTCACCCCCCTTTTAACACCTTACAACCCCCTTTTCGCAATAAAAAATAGCCTATGTTCTTTCTCAGGGTCTAGATCATCTGTATACCAAATTTCATTTAAATCCGTTCAGTAGTTTTGGCGTGAAAGAGTAACAGACAGACAGAGTTACTTTCGCATTTATAATATTAGTATGGAAGTATGGATTTTTATATTGAGGACAATCAAGATGACCCCACTCCGCCTGATGGTAAGCGACCGTAAGATCCAAATATGAGAATAATATTTTTTATAAAACATTTTAAAAATATATATTGAATTACCTGCAAAATAATCTCCCATTAAATTAGCTGCATTAATTAAAAACTGTGGGTTTGCTCGCTCCAACACGTCTAGTTCTGGAAAAAAAAGAGAATAAACTGGGTATTAAAGATGGATAAAAATAGATTTACATATTTTATTAAATTTTAAAGTTCTATTTGAAACATGAATATTCTATCATAAGAGTGTCCTGCATAACAATATTCAGGGGGGCCCTTAAGCAGCTATTATCTCGAAATTAAAAAATGCGTCTACACATACCGAAGTTACTTGAGAAGGTGCCCTGCATAACAACATTGAAGGGGGGCCTCTTAAGGAGCTGTGGCCTCGTTCCTCTTTGTCGTAGGCGACATTAGCTTAAAAGCCATCGTCCACGACCGTTCAGAACTGCCTGAACTAAACCCTCCCCTATAGGGTACTATCGTAGAACGATAGCGTACCATCGTAGAACTAATACTTACTTGAAAGAAAGAAAAAAAGAAAATACATTTATTAATTTGGACACCACAACACATATCACATGCTACAGACAATTGACACAACACAAGAAAACAAAAAACACTAGTAAAAAAAAAAAAAAAAATAATAATACTTGAGAAGGTGCCTTCCATAACAACAGGGGGCCCCTCTGAGCAGCTATTGCATCGTGACGGAGGCCCCTAAGACATACGCTTGGAATTAAGAAGTAGAAGCACTTCTTAATTCCAAGTGTATGTCTTAGGGGTTACACAAACCGAAGTTAACACTTACTTGAGAAGGTGCCCTGCATAACAACATTGAGCAGGGCCCCCCTGAGCAGCTGCTGCCGCTGTTGCCTCGTGAAGGAGGCCCCTACGACATTAGCTTGCGAGCCATTGTCCACGACCGTTTAGAACTTTGTCACTTATTGTGTACTATTGAAGAACTATCACTTACTTGAGAAAGTGCCCTGCATAACAACATTGAGTAGGGCCCCCCTGAGCAGCTGTTGCCGCTGTTGCCTCGTGAAGGAGGCCCCTACGGCGGCGAGCTTGCGGGCCGTCGTGGAATTGAGTAGAGCTGCCGCGCGAAAAGTTGCAAAGGCTTGCCTGTAATAAAAAAAAAAGGAAATTTAATGACAAATTGTATTTAAATAAATAAATAAATTCACACAACATCACATACATTGACCTGACTCTGTACTAAGTAGCAAGCACTTGTGTTAAAGATATCAAATAACATAGGAAACACAAATTAATAATCTATCTATACTATTTATAAAAATACATTCTATAGACAACGACAAGGCTTATAGGTAAATCGAAAACACGAAACGCTTGCGTGATGTAATTGGACACAGCGCCATCTATACATCTATTTTGAATTACGGTCCCGAAGCGAAGTGAGGCGGGTCACTATACTTAAATACAATTTAACACCCAGACACAGAACGAACACAAGTGTATTTAGACGAAATCTTTACATGGCGCAATCTATGGTATAACGCTTCGATTCGTATGGGATTGAGAGCCTTATACTATAGTTAGTATGGGCTGAAGATTGGTCGAATGGCAACTTATTTTTTTTTATGTTAAACCTATTTCACTTGCAATGGCTCGAATGCAACTACGTTTTTTTATTTCGCGAGTCTTTTGTTTTAACTGTCACAATTTTTTAAAATCTATCAGCAACATATGCAATTTTTTTAAATCTATCAGCAGCTGCATTATTCCTCTACCCAAAGGTTGTCTGGAAGAGATCGCTATTAGCGATAAGGCCGCCGATATTGTATTTGGAAATTACTATTAGCATTAAGTTCTGTAATGTGTTGTGCAATAAAGAGTATCTATCTATCTATCATATGCCGTCGGAATCCGGCTCGAAGGACCGAGTTCCGCCGGCATAGATTGCCTGTACATACACACTTTGACAATGGACTTACTGCAATCTGGCTTCGTCCGGACACATATTTGTGACTGTGGTCTCGAAGTGCCGAAGTTTCCTGTTGAACTGTATGCCGTCTTCACCGAGGGAGAATTGTTCTAGCTGAAAGACAGAGAAAGTTTATAATTAATCTTATTTGTACTGTATAGTCCGAGGCAAGACAGTGTAGTTATGACCTTGAGTGCGCAGAAACCAATTTTGATAGAACGTTTTTTTTTTACAAGTGCGCAAAATAACGGCTATACTAGTAGTATCAGTCTATATACCGTCCCACTGCAGGGCAAAGGCCTCCATCATAGCAATCAAGTCATCGCTATTATGATGGGAATAGGCTTGATCATCCCGCTTGCCTAATGCGGATTGGTGATCATAAACTCGAGCTATGTTCGAAAAATTCTAAACATACATTTGCTCGACCCTGGAATCGAACTCGAGACCCCGAGATCATGGCCCGGTACTTAAACCACTAGAGCAACGGGTCGTTGTGGCGGGTAAAATAAGTTTTTTTTATGTGATAGGTAGCAGTCGCAGACGAGCAGATCGGATCACCTGCGGATCACCTGATGGTAAGCAATTGCCGCCGCTCATGGACACTTGCAACACCAGTAGAGTTACAAGTGCGCTGTCAACCTTTTATCCCCTTCCCCCCGGGTGGGCGTCCGGTACCCTCACTCACTCGGCGAAACACAGCACAGGGGCTGCTTCACGCCGATTTTCTGTGAGGCAGTGGTATCACTCCGGTTGAGTCGGCCCATTCATGCCGAAGCGTAGCTCTCCCACAGTTAAAGTAAAAAAAAAAAAAACAACTTACCAGCACTAAAAGAGGTCTGTACTGCTCGTCTATGGTCAGCAATTCCTTCAACCCCTCATCTTCCACGGAAATGTGGTACTTCATCTCTTGCTTCACCTCTTTCGACTTGTCTTCTTTTTCCACTTCGAGCTCTTTCTTCTCTTTCACCTCTATTCTTGCCTCTGAAATTTTATACGACACTTGTTCTTCTATAATGTACTTATTATCGTCTTTACACTCGTCTTCGCACCACATTTTTGTAGTTTCAACGTCCGGTTATGGATTTTATGACACGGTTCTGGAATACCTAAGTACGGTTATGGAACTTTTCAATACGGTTCTGGAATTTCTCTATACGGTTATCTAATTTTTGAATAAGGATCTAGTATTTATAGATACGGTTTTGGAATTGACGGGAACGCTTTTCAAGTGCTTTGAGAATAGTAAATTGACAACGAATTGAAAAAGAACGGAAGGTTTCTGGAATTTTATGTCAAACACTATTAAAAATCAAATGAGGCTGGGGAAACTTATTATTTAAACTATAGTCTACTATTTATAATGATATAACTTCTATAGACAACGACAAGGCTTATAGGTAAACCGAAAATACGAAACGCTTGCGCGATGTAAATTAGCGCAGCGCCATCTATTGGTTCATTTGAATTACGGTCCCGAAGCGAAGTGAGGGCGGGCCACTAGTTTAAATATAAACAGAAAAATACAGACAGGCGACGTGAAATAGCACGTGCTAAAATGCACTAATGTAGAGACGTTACTATAAGGAAAATATACGTTATTTTAGTTAAATTAATTATAACTCTATGACGAACGAGTAAACGAGAAACAAAATCAACTAAGTACGAAATCTGTAGGAAAACCTACTTTGATACTTTTTATTTTCTTCCTTTTTGTGACGTTTTATTTTGAAGTTTTTATTGATTATACGAATTTTAATGGAAATAGTCGTATTTTCTTTCATCTGGCGACCGTGAAATGGAAAAATGGAATTAGAACGTAAACAAGCAAGGCGACTCTTCACCCGATCCGCCAATCGTTTGGCGGACGCGATAAAACTAAAGGATTTTGGTGAAGCAGCCGTCCTTTTCGAACATGTGCGATCTAAGAATAATATCCTTGTGGAGATCGACAATAGAATTTTGGCACACAGGCTACAAAATGAAGTAGAGGAAGCTGAGCTGGAGCGAGAGATGGATGAGATGGAAGAATACCAGCTCAGATGGCTACGGGTAAAAAGAGACTTCGACGAGTTGATGAAGACGCAAGAGCAATCCACATCAGAGTCTACCATTATTAGGAAGCAGCAAGAACCGCCGCGCAGTGTGAAGCTGCCAAGACTCGAAATTTTTAAATTTAATGGGGAGATAAAAAATTGGCTAAGATTTTGGGGGCAGTTTAAAAAGATTCACGAAGACACCACCATAGAACTGGATGATAAATTTTCCTACTTGTTGCAGGCTATGGAGATTGGTTCTGGTGCTCGGCAATTGGTTGAAACGTTTCCGCCGAGTGGACAAAATTATATCAAAGCGCTAGAGCATCTGAAGCAACGGTTTGCTCGCGACGAGTTAATTATTGAATATTACATACGCGAACTCTTGACGTTGATAGTAAAGCAAGTTCAAGGTGGTGCAGGTAAAACTATGTCTTTACGTTTACTCTATGACAGCTTAGTAACTCAGATACAAGGTTTAGAATCATTAGACGTGACACAGGATAAATATGCAGCATTTCTCTATCCGATGGTAGAATCGTCTCTGCCAGAGGATGTCCTGAGGGCGTGGAATAGGACGCGTTCGCTATCCGACGTCAATAAATGTCAGTTAACGCAGTTGTTGGCCTTTTTAAGGCTTGAGGTAGAGTCTGAGGAACGTATTAATTTAGCTCGTTCAAATTTTAATGTAGGTACTAGTACAGAACCTCAAGTGCCTTCAGCAGCGTGTTTTATGGTTGCGGAGAAACGGCAGCGGAATAATACCTGTTCTAAGTCTAGTGCTGAAACAAGTATTATCAAAACTTGCATTTGGTGTGATTTAAGTTCGCATACTTCGTCGGAATGTAATAAAGCGCAGAATATGACGTTAGGCGAACGTAGAAATTTTTTGAAAGATAAGCGAGCGTGTTACATCTGTCTCAAGATAGGCCATAATGCTTCTAAGTGTAGATCGCATCCCAAATGCTTAATTTGTTCTAGAAAGCATTTTACTCTGTTGTGTCATAGTTTAGAGAAATGTAAAGAATATGTAACCAATAAGTCAGCTTCAAAGTCTGACGTTTCGTGTAACTGTCAGCCAGCGATATTAAGCCAATCATCACCGTCAAAGGAAAAGTCCACCGTTTTATTACAAACTCTACAGGTAAATATTTTGTTTGACAATAAAGTCACATCAGTTAGGGCGCTACTAGACTCGGGTGCACAGAGGTCTTTTATTTCAAAAAGTCTAGTAGACAAATTAAAGTTGAAGCCTAGTGGCACTGAAGAAGTGCAACATAGTTTATTTGGGGGTATCGTGTCTAAAAGAGAGGCTCATAATACATTCTCGGTCCATCTTATTAATAAATCTGGGACATATGGACAAATTATTGAGGCTCTTGAGCAAGTTAATATTTGTAATTATTTACCCAAACTAAAGCGAGGTTCGGTTGTAGCGAAGGAGTTGTTGAAGAAGGGTATAGTTATCAGTGATCTAGATGAACTTCACACAGATATTGATATTTTGATTGGGTGTGATGTGTTAGGGTCGTTACTCACTGGTCGTATGACTCCGATAAGTGACAATTTACTAGCATTGGAAACAAAGTTGGGTTGGACTGTGCAGGGACCGGTTCCCACTGAATGTTGTGTCACAGCCAACAATTGTGTTAATAGTTTTCATTGCAAGACCTTTTGATGTTTCAAATGAGTTAGAGACTATTGGGATTAAAGATGTAGTAGATATGAAAGATGAAGTTGTAAAGTCAGAGGCTTGGAAGTTTTATGAAAGTTCAGTATGCATTAATGAGGAAAAGAGGTATGAGGTAAGACTTCCCTGGCTGGACAGCTCAGAAAGTTTAAATTCAAATTATGACAACGCGTTTAGTCGTCTGCACTCAAATACGTCAAAGTTGACTAAATTAGGTATTTTGAAAGAATAAGATGATGTTTTTAAAGACCGGTCGGGAGAGAAATGTTGGGTATATTTATTGAACTGTACTGTCTATAGAGCTGTCCATCTTGAACTTTGTGACTCGTTACCATCTGTGGATTTTTTTTTTTTTTACTCGCGCTAAGGTTTGTCGCTCGGAGGGGCAACGCTTCGGCCATTTGGACGGATAACAGAACCAATTTACAAGGCGCAAGTAGGTTACTTAGTTATTGATTGGCAGAAAGTCACCCAAAGATCTATAACTGAGATTTATCCCTCCACGTCCGCCGTGGTGGGGAGGGTTTTGGGCAATGTGGTGTTAATAAAATGAGAAAGCAGTTGTTTGCCGGAACTGAGACATCGAACGCGTGGCGCGACTGAGGACAGCGAGAGGGGACCTGGCACGTCGCCTTTATTCGCTGGAGCTACGCGCTGCATCGGCTGCTCCTGCGCAGACTTGCACGCTCTCCGGGCGTGTCGTGCGGACGCCGATGCATCTATTTTGCACGGGCAAGAGAGGGGAGGATGTAGGAAAACCTACTTTGATACTTTTTATTTCTTCCTTTTTGTGACGTTTTATTTTGAAGTTTTTATTGATTATACGAATTTTAATGGAAATAGTCGTATTTTCTTTCAAAATCAATTACAAGAAATGATAAACATAAAGCCCACTTAAAAAGTTGTTAAAAACGATCCGATGACGAAAAACAGGTAAAAATTAACAACTAAACAATAAAACATCCATAATCGAGGAAAACGGACTCTTTTATGGGTATAAGACAGTACTCTTTTTGGTCAAGTGTACCTAATATTTTTTAAACACATTGTATTAATAGAAAAAACTAAAATTTTACACCAAAGTAAATACTCTAAAAAATCCTAACTAATATTATAAATGCGAAAGTAACTCTGTCTGTTACTCTTTCACGCCAAAACTACTGAACGGATTTAAATGAAATTTGGTATACAGATGATCTAGACCCTGAGGAAGAACATAGGCTACTTTTTATTGCGATAAGGGGGGCAAATGTCACTTTTCCACGCGGACGAAGTCGCGGGCGGCCGCTAGTAGACTATAAACCACAAATTAGTGGTAAAAATTTAACCTCGCCACTCAAAAACATAATGAATAAAAAAGATAGATCAAATTATGAGTAAGTTTTATCACTCTTTTTGAAAATAAAATAACCACTTGAATGCACTACACGCCTAACTAATAAAACACAAGAACACCAAGCTACGCAAACCACTCTAAATTGAATAAAAGTATTCGAAATTCCAGGTAAAAAGAGACCCTCTTAACAAAAGGCAATTTTAGCAAGCAGGTAATAATTAACACGCAACACAAAAGACGTCCGACCACCGCCTCTGCCTCAGGCAAACTGAAGGTTTTTGCGCGAATTTACCGTAAAGTCTGGACTATGCGCCCGCGCAACATCATTGCAGTGGTTTGAACAGGTGGCCGAATGAGTGCACCTGTTGCATTTAGGGATGATCGATATTTGAATAACATCGATGTCATAATCGAATGCTCAACATCGATGTCCGATAATTTTATTTCTGTTATAGCATTTCTTTGCTATTTATTCTTAACTTCGTAAGGCCCAGACAGCAAACACAATAGAAAATCAATTGCCTTTTAAAAGGCTTTACGAAATTTTGTCAATGCACATAGAAATGTCATCGTAGGTAACCTTCCACATACCGGGTGGCTGTTCTAACAATTAAACTAACCGAATATGATGTAAGATATCTGACTGAATAAATGCTTTATTCCATTATCTCCTACGGGAAATCAAAAAGGCGTGGTTAGGGATACAGATCCAACACGTAGAGGCCTCTTTGAGACACAATAATGAAAGTGGGGACTATAATATTACATCACTAACCGAACATCGACATTGGGTAAAATCGATAATTTTTAGTACACATTTTTTTATGATACAAGTAGGCGAACGAGCAAGCGGGTAACCTGATGGTAAGTGATCACCGCTGCCCATGGACATCATCTAGACCAGAAGGAGTGCGGATGCGTTGCAGGGCTTACATTGGTGTGTAGCATCGATGTTACGATTTTCCGTACAACACCATCGATGTTATTCCTTTCTACGTCGATAATCTTAGAGCATCCCTAGTTGCATTGTAAAGAAAGAGGGCATTGGATGGACTTGCAGGTTTTGTTGTTTTTTTTTTTTTGCGAAATTATGGCATGGTATTTTAATGTTTATAGGGACTAATATGTACGGGATCAATGTACTGCTGCACGTAGTCCTGGAATGCGATGCTGTGACAAGACAACGAAACGAAATCCTCGGATCTGCGAGGTCACTCCGCGAAGCCTGTGAGGATCCCAGGAAGCTTCTGCGCTTCTGGGCGGAGTTAGGCTGGCTATGGACCAGATAGGAGTCTAAGTGCGGATACAGGAGTCCACTTTACATTACATTACATTACTGTGTAAGAAGGGAATGTCGTTGGGGGTTTATTCGAGTCTCACCGGAGAGTGATGTGAAAAGATGTAGGTGATGACAGCCTCAATGTCGTATTGGCTAAGGTATTAGCCCGAAGCGGGAAAGGTCCCGGGTTCGATTCCCGGTCAAGTCAATTTAAGAAACAACATTTTCAAAGTTTTTTTTATGAGATAGGTAGCAGGCGAGCAGGCGGATCGCCTGATGGTAAGCAATTGCCGCCGCCCATGGACACTTGCAACACCAGTGGAGTTACAAGTGCGCTGCCAACCTTTTATCCCCTTCCCCCCCGAGTGGGCCTCCGGTACCCTCACTCACTCGGCGTTTTGGGTGTTTTGGGTTGACGCCCCAGTTAATTATCGTCATCAGGTTGATTGGTGTGATTGTCTGGCGCATTTATTTATTTATTTGAGCGAACATAAGTTATCCCTTGATAAGGCAATGGCAAAATAGGTACCACCTGATTATGAACCTTATCTCTCAAAACATAAGAGCGAAAGCCAATGAATTTTTTCGTTGACTTATGCCCTATTAAGGGTTAACTATGTGCGCTAAGTACTATTGGTTCTTTACTAACACCCCCCCCCCATCTTTAGGCGAAACGCAGCCTTAAAGAGGTAATGGGGACAAGTAGAATACCTGGTTGAGTCTCACCATCCCCGCTCATCTTTGGGTTAAACTCAGCCTTAAAGTGGTAATGGGGGCAAGTGAAGAATACCTGGTTGAGTCTCACCATTCCCGTTCATCTTTGGGGTAAACGCAGCCTTAAAGAGGTAATGGGGACAAGTAGAATACCTGGTTGAGTCTCACCATCCCTGCTCATCTTTGGGGTAAACGCAGCCTTAAAGAGGTAATGGCGACAAGTAGAATACCTGGTTGAGTCTCACCATCCCCGCTCATCTTTGGGTTAATCTCAGCCTTAAATTAGTAATGGGGGCAAGTGGGAATACCTGGCTGCATCTCACCTGGAGGCCGGGGGGGCAGGTCGGCCGGCAGCTCGTCCCCCGGCCGCGGCTCGCGCAGATGGTGCCGCCCGGTGTACCCGCGCCCGCGGCCCGGTGTACTCATCCTAGTTACCTGAAAACAGATGAGCTTTAAACCTATTGTACATTTTTGTGAACTACCAAATTAGCATTAAGTAAAATAAATAAATTGAGAGAGGTCCAAAACTAAGGTTTTCCCTTGTGCTATGGAAACCATTAACAACGAAGGAACAACAAACACCCAGACCCAACACAAATGTCTGTTTCATCAATAAACGTTTGTGTCGTTGCGGGAATCGAACCCGCGACCCTTACGTCTCAACCGGCGCTCAAACCATTGCGCTAAACGGGCCGTCTAAAGTTCCGAGTTATCATTCTATACTATTTATAATGAGATAACATCTAGAGACAACATATGATATAGGTGGCAGACGAGCCAACGGATCACCTGATGGTAAGCGATTACCGCCATTGACACCTACAAAACCAGTGGTGTCACAAGAGCGCTGCTTACCTTTTAACCCCTCTTCCCCTGGGCCTCCGGTACCCTCACTCACGCAGCGAAACACAGCGCATGCACTGCTTCACGCCGGTTTTCTGTGAGGACGTGGTATTACTCTGGTCGAGCCGGGCCCGTTCTTGCCGATGCGTGGCTCTCCCACTGTTAAGCCCACAGGTGTCTGTGGGTGGCGGCCATCGCTTACCATCAGGTGATCCGTCTGCTCTTCTGCCACCAGTCACAAAAAAAAAACTATTTATTTAAGTGTCTAAGTTGTGTTTTTGTCGATTACATCGTGCAAGTGTTACGATTTTTCTGCTTGTCTATAGATGATATCTTGAAATCTAAGCATCCTAATCTATGACGTCATAATGCTTGGTAACGCAACCAGGAACGATAGGAAGATGTTAGATGTACGAATTAATCGAGTTTGTTTTGTTCACATGTTAACCTTCAGATAAACTGAATTGGTTGGTAAATATTATTGTTAGCGTATCGTGTAATATCAATATCAAAGTGTAACATGCAGTCATGTTTTGTCTGAGCTGATAGTAGAAAATAAATCCATACTATTTATAAAGAGACAAATTCTATAGACATAGGCCAACCTTATAACCGAAAAGCCAACACTAGCGCCAAGCAATTTACATCCCTATCTCTTTGGGACAAAGTGGAACCAATGTCCCGAAACGAAGTGAGGGCGGGCCTAGTACTCGTAATAATTAGTAACCGTGGGATAGCCACGCTTCGGTATGAATGGCCCGACTCGACCGGAGTGATAACACGGCCTCACAGAAAAGCGTCGTGAAGAGGTCCAATCCAAGGGGAATGGAAGTTAAAAGGTTGGCAGCGCACTTGAAACTACACTGGTGTTGCATGGACACCCATGAGTGGCAGCAATATCTAAACATCAAGGTGACTGTCTGTACCTCTTTGTTAGTTTCTTTCTAGATAGTAGACTAGATATACCAATAATAACACATCTAACATAGATAACATGATATTAGAAGAGGATTCATATCGCCTACAACTATAGTCCATTTCAGCTAAGAAGAGCCCTGTGACACTTCATCGTGTTCCTGAACTACGCATTTTATGTTTGACAATTTAAAATAATTTTATTGTATACTTTTTTCATTTAAAAGCGGCATCGTTCCAAAAAATCCATACTTAATATTATAAATGCGAAAGTAACTCTGTCTGTCTGTCTGTCTGTTACTCTTTCACGCCAAAACTTCTGAACGGATTTAAATGAAATTTGGTATACAGATGATCTAGACCCTGAGAAAGAACATAGGCTACTTTATATTGCTAAAAGGGGGTTGTAAGGGGTTTAAAGGGGGGTAAAAAGTTACTTTTCCACGCGGACGAAGTCGCGGGCGGCCGCTAGTAATAACATATCTAAACATAGTACAAGAAGGGGATTTGTATCACCTACAAGTTTATGTACATAAAAACTACAACAATGAGAATAGTAAACAATGGTTAATGCCAATGTCACTCCCATTAAACACAATAGTTGTAGAAACTCACATTTGTGGAGAAAAACAATGGCACTTGTATGGATAGTGTATGATAAAGTATAGTCATTTAATTGATTTATTTTTGTACAAAATGTAATGAAAGTGGACCTAGTGGCTTATAACGAAGCCGTCCTGTAACAATTGAGAATGAGAGATGAGAGATGCATGCAAAGGTGAAAAACCGGTATATTGCATTGCATCTATGCAATGGTGCTTATGGCATTCTCATAAAAATGTCATTACCATAGCAATTTTTGAACCCAGATACTGGACAAACATTTGTGTTGAAAAATATCTATACTATTTATAAAGAGATAACTTCTATAGCAAACGACAAGGCTTATAGGTAAACCGAAAACACGAAACGCTTGCGCGATGTAATTGGACACAGCGTCATCTATTGGCTCATTTATGAATTACGGTCCCGAAGCGAAGTGAGGGCGGGCCACTAGTTAAATTTATAAATTGAGACAACATCACGTACAATGTCCTGGTCCCAACTAAGGTAACCTTGTGCTACGGAAATCAGAAACATCGAAGGAGCCACAAACACCCAGACCCAACACAAATATCTGCTTCATCAACAAACATTTGTGTTAGTGTGGGAATCGAAACCGCAACCCTTATGTCTCAACCAGCGCTCAAACCATTGTGCTAAACAGGTCATTATTTCAAAGGTCCTTAGAGACAGCCTGTTTAGTGCAATGGATCCACATCATGAATCAAAATCCATAGATTTAAAGACCACCGTAATGACATCTAATGAGAAAAGGGGAAAACTCCTATTTGGTTGTAATGTCCGGTTCATTATAAGACCTCTACAGCGGACATAAAGAAATATGTACGACCGAATCCTGTTTGATTCTTATTGGAGTATAATAAAGTAAATCAGATATTTAATCACACATGTGAAATTGACTGACTGCAGCTTCCTTTAAAAATAAATAAATTTTGCAGGACATGACAGTTTTGGATGCAACCATGATTTACACGATAATATGAGAGAGAGTTTGGAGAAGACAATCTTTAGTTCAGTTTTTGAATTCTTTGAAATTCTAGAGCTAATAGTACAATAATACTGACCTTCAATATTTCAAAAAATACTGTTTAGTTTAGCAGCACTGCAACCACCAAAGGGTTTTTAAGGTTAGCAAATATTAGTAGTGTAACTTAAAATAAGTATTTTCGATAAAGTTCTTATTGTATTTTATAAAAAATACGTTCTTAGCTTCCGAAATACCTACACCTGTTGAAACAAACAAAATATATTCGCGCGTTCTCGAATACAAAATAACGATTCTTGTAAATATATAATTTGTCCTTGACTGCGAAGTAAACAACTTTGTATCCAAACAACTACAATCGCAACATTTTCGATTTACAACAAAACACAAATCTTACAAAAACTTCTTGACAATTTTTGATCCGTCTACTTTCTTGGACGATCTAGAGCAGGAAAACTGCTGTGACATATCGAAATTGCGACGTATTGACAGAGTTTCAAGCTTTATAAATACTAAAAAGGTTCAAATTTAAAATTCACACATCAGTTATCCCGTCTCCAGTCATAATTTAAATAAACAAAGCATTTAAATTCCAAATATCTTTGTCCCACCGGTAAATGTGTGGATGACAAATCTCTTCCATTTTCGCAAAAAACATCTAAATTTTTCACGGTTATACAATTATTTAAAAGGTAAAATTATTTATAAATAATATTACTATGTTAAACTCACCAAAAAGTGTGTTAATTTGTATTCGTAAGTTATTTATTTTCTAGTTGTTTAGCTGCGTAGCGGTTGTCATACGTTTCCAGTGCCATATTGGCGAAATTAGTGAAACCAACAACCGATAAAAACCATAGACACTATCGAAATTACCGGTTTTTTGACGATAAAATAAAATTATTCTGTGTTAAAAATTAGACTATGTCCGAGCTAGACTTAGAGTAGACAGCCACTGGAGATGCCCTAACGTCCGCGCTTCTAACAATTTTTTTCACCATTTTTTGCGGGGGACGAGGTAAACACGTACAGCACACCACCAAAAATTTTAATACTCAACAGTCATAAATTTTGCTGTCTCGATAAACGCACACTACAGAAAAATTTAACACATCAAAAAATACACGCTCACAAATAAAGATTTCACGTAACTATGCAGCATACATACGAAAAAGACAGTGATGGGACACAAAGAATGAGTCAAATCAGTTTGGTGAATGAACTTATATATAAAATTGTAAGTGTAGAATTCTGCACATTGAAGATAAATAAATATTTATTTAGTCAGTTTGTAAAATAAAACCGGCCAAGAGCGTGTCGGACACGCACATGAAAGTGTTCCGTATCCAAAGATGGGCCTTAAACCTTATTTTCATAGTTAAGTTAGGTAGTTATTTCCATACATTACCATTTAGTTAGGGCAACTGCACGTCATAAGTTGGTCAAGTTGTATTAAAAATACTATGTATGATACAGAGTCCGCTAAAGTTTTGTTAAAAGTACAGTCAGCCACACATCAGGTTACCACAATCTGTCAAATTTCCTCAACTGATATTCAACTTAATGTGTATGACAGTATTTACTGTGATGTGTGGCTGTACGTAGGTACTTACTTGGAGGTATAGAGCATATTTTTTTCAGAATTATTTTAATAGTATTTCAAAAGTTGGGGGGGGGGGGGGGGGGGGGAGAGGAAGCTCTAATTTTAACTTTGTTTTAATATTTCTGAAACTGGGGGGTTTGATCCACATTATGTAAGGCAATTTTTGTTGTATTTAAAGATACCTTTTTAACGATACCGACCAGACGATGGGGTAAGTCGAATTTATTTTTCGAATTAACTTTTCGCTGTATGGAAAGGGGGGTGAAAAATAATTATTTTTCAATAATGTTAAAAACCAATTTTTGGATTATCAGTATACATCTCTTTACCAATTTTCAGTGGCAATCGGTGCAGAAACGGCGGAGAACGAGCCAGGACAGACAGACAGACAGACGGACAGACATGACGAGTAGACTACGGAACCCTAAAAAATGGTGAAGTTGTGCAATACATACTAAAACGTAAAAATTAGAAATGTGCGCTAGTTTGGGGTTAAACATTTGAACAAACAAAGGGAGAGTAAATGAAACAATATATTACGCATTTATATTGATTTTCAAAATGAATAAGTTTATTGTACACGTGTCGAATATATTTCTGGGGGTCTAATTTTTTTGAAATATTGGATAAACGAACATTCGTATACTTTTCTATATTAAAATTAGCGAGCTCCAATTATGGTTTACTATCTACTCCGTTATCATGCATAATACTCCCGGACCACATATTTTATTCCTTTTACCTCGAAATATTTTATAGCCACCAATTCTTTTTATTTTTAGAATGAATTCCAACATCGTATGACCAGAAGAAAGGACAGTAATTTCTCTAATTCACTTTACAATGTTTTAATATTATAATATACATCTATACTATTTTATTCAAAATATAATGAAAAGAACGGATTTTGAAACTAACTGCAGTGAGTGAATGATTCATTCAAATGTCGAGTTGATTTTAATTGGTCCCATCACTAGGACCGATACCACGATATCATTATTAAATTTTTCTGTCGTTTACGTATCGTAACGGTTTTTTATTAAAATAGATTTTCTAGTTTAATACACATTTAATAATTAATAAAAGTCATTACTTATGATAGGAAACGCGATCTTGTTGCAAATTTTAGCTGTCAGATCGCCTTTTACATGAAAATACTGCACAATTCACCATTTTTAAGAGAAACGTCACGCGACACGGAGCGATGCAAAATGGCGATGTAGCGACATCCAAGTAGTTTTGTATAACTTAGTTGACCAGTTCTGAATAGTTGACCAATGTACTTTGCCGGAGGGGAAACGCCCGGTATGGCATCTCCAGTGGCTATATACTCAAAGGAGCTAGAAGTTGAATACTTAGTTTCTAAAAAATTACAAAGTTTTTTTTATGTGATAGGTTAATAGGTAGCATACGAACAGGCGGATCACCTGATGGTAAGCAATTGACATACTTTGAGTATATAGCCACTCAAAGTTGACATACATATGTAAGTACATTAAAAAATATTAAAAACTATTTTTAGAAAATGTATTAATAAATGTAATTATATAATTATACATCTTTATACATAAGATATACTAAAAAACAAATACATATACATAGGTAATGCGATTCTACCACCGGAATCGGAAATTGTCAGATTTGAATCGGATTGGGCCTCAGCTCCGGATCCCCCATTCACTTAGCGAAACACTTCGGTGTCTTCGGTGAGGCCGTGGTATCATTTCTGTTGATCCGGTCCATCCATACCGAAGCGTGGCTCTCCCACGGATAATACACATAAAGTTATTTGTTCCATCCAAATATTTTTTGCTTATTTGACACCTTTAATGTTATGACATATCGAATTTACTAAATTATTTTAATAGGTAACAGTAATTTCATGTAGGTAGGTAATCCACTTACATGATTTATTTTAGGATAATAAGACTTCAGTTTTTATGGGTATGAAACTGGAATTTCCTGAAAGGTCCTGTGTGCAGAATTTTATTAATAAAAAAGGGCTATTTATAACTTTGTTACAATAAAAGAGGGCTCTTCAATCGCTTCAAAATTGTTCTGGTTTGTCAATAGTGACGTAAAACCGGTATTATATTATGAAAAATGGAAAACTCATCACACATAGACAAAGTATCGGTTTTTCTTTTTTCAGATAGCAAATTACCGATGAAAAGCGTGGAAAGCCGATCGAAAAAATCAAAAATGACATTTCAGTGGTGTGTTGAAGTATGAAGGCAGCGGGTACTGTTTAGTGGTCGAAGTGATTTTTTGGGAAAATATAATATTTTCTGAACAATACTAGCGATTTTCATCGCGTTTATGCAACGACCGATCGTAATAGTGTTCTAAATTAACAATAGGAAATTATTAATTAGTGTGTAGTGTTTTTCCACCGTCGTAACAGCTTATAATCGACCTTGCGTATGTTTGTACTGCTGTTTTATAACGAAAATCATTTTTATTTCCCATAAAATACACTAAAATAATTACCAATCATCTTAATAAACCTAAAACTGGTAATTTCAAGCGTGAAAACAGGATTTTGTGGAAGAATTTTTCTAATTAGATTAAAAAAGGTTTCAGTTTTCATTTTAATTTTTTTTGAATATTTGGGAATAAACATGTCTGAAGCCCATGGTCAAGGGGAGCCAAACCACAGTAAAAAGGATAAAGAACATGTGATAGCAGCCAACGTTCCCAGTGATAGTCCGGTAACGGACCCCGGGCATGTTCGTGGAGCCACTGCGGAGGTGGCTGGAGCGGCCAAATTTGAGGGGCAGCGGGCAAAGTCGAGTGCTCTGAAGAAATCTGCAAGATACCGTAGCAGGTCCTTGTCTGCTTCGTCTGCTGATTCTTATAGCTCAACATCGTACACAGGTATGATATAATAAGATATTATTTTTTATTAACCCTTTAATTCTCCGATATATAAGTTTAATTGTTATCTTGTACTGTCAGTTTATCAGTAGAGTATTAGGGTCCACTTTCCTTGTAAATTTGCTTCTCTCCTCTAATTTATGGGTATATTGTTAGTTGCTTCTATCAAGTCTAATACACTCTTAACGTTGCAAGACCCAAAAGCCTTTTAAAAGGCATAAAACAATTGTTTTTGCTATTGTGTCTGCCGTCTTTAACTTACAACGTTATATGTTAAAATCACTATTATCCAAACATAGCATACCTATATTTGCCAATGCACATTACTGAGTCCCAATGAAACTAGGGAACTCTGTCCTGAACGAAGTCCGAAACGCTGCACTTTTAAAAAGTGCATCGTTAGGGGCTTATTTATGTAGCATAGCAGGGGATCACAACAGATAAATAAAAAAAAAAACAAAAACCAAAACTAAGTGAATCAATATATTATGTATGTACCTAACGTAGGGGTCAATATATTGTCCCTATTACTTAAGTACCTACTTCAAAACTTCCAGTTATAAGTATTAGTATTTTTTTCCTTACATTATGGTAACTATGGAAACCAACTATTATCAGTTCAGGTAGGCTCTCTTCATCCATTCAGGATTTAAATCTCTGCATTCAGGTATCAAAAGTCACACTCAGATATATTGGAGCAGATAAAGTGACCAAATATTTCTGAGTATAATGCCTGGCAGGATGTTTTGGTCACAACATCCATACTTCCATACTAATATTATAGGTAAATGGGAAAGTGTGTCTGTCTGTATGTATGTTTGTCTTTCTTTCACGGCAAAACGGAGCGACGATATGACTTGATTTTTTAAGTGGAGAAGAGAAAAGTGAGGGATGCATAGTAAATAGGCTACTTTTTGCCCCCCATTTTAAGGAAGTGGGGGGCGCGAGCGAAGGCACGGGCAAAAGCTAGTACTAAGATAATAATAATTTAATTTAGGCGCCCACAGAACTCTTACACATTTTTGAAGATAATAAAATTACAAATATTGCATAACGTAACTTATGGGTAAAGTTCCAAGCGAAGCCACGGGTCGCAGCTAGTGGCCGCGTAATTAAAATGTCTGCGACCGCCCGTGCGTGCATATTCGCAAGGCCGTTTATTCACAGGGCCGGATTTACCACTAGATCGGCAAAGCACATACATAGGAAAAATTGGTGGCAAAGACAAAGACGTCAAATATGGTAAATGACAGGTTAGAGTTTTTATAAGAATCCACGTATAACGATTAACGATATAACGATTTATCGCCACTGTCGCTTATCTCAAAGGTTATGGGTTACCATAACCTATGAGATAAGCGACAGTGGTGCCATCAAACTCATGGAATGGAGTTCCCATGTTTTGTAACCAATGGGGCTACCCATTGGTTACAAAATATGGGAACTCCATTCCATGAGTTTTTGACCCATAACCACAAAATATTATGGAAACAAAACTCTTGCCAAGTTTTGTTTCCATAATATTTTGTGGCCATGGATACCATTATCCCTAAAACCGGCCCTGATACAGGGTGATTAAATTTTTACGACTTATACAGGGTGAGTTGATATTGAGCAAATATGGATGTTGACGGCAATAAAATGCTTTCATTTCGGACTTAGCCAATTACAGTGCGACAAGAATATCTTGGCGAAAAATGTAGCAAGAATTGGAACGAACGCGTTCTATATAAATTTTAATGGAGTATTTGTATCATCATCCACATAATTTCAGCCAATAGACGTCCACTGCTGGACATAGGCCTCCAAAGTTCTCCATACAGATCGGTCCTGTGCCACCCGCATCCAAGGGACTCCCGCGACCCTCACTAGATCGTCGGTCCACCTGGCGAACTGTAGGTGTGGAAACCTGCACAACAACTTACCGTGGGAGAGCCACGCTTCAGCATGAATGGGCCGGCCCGACCGGAGGACTCGAGGACTTTACGGCTCCAATGGTTGTCAGTTCTGCGGCTAATGTTACTAGCTCATTGCCACTTCAGTTTGCTAATTCGGTGGGCAATGTCGGTGACTCTGGTTCTCTGTCGGATTACATCATTTCTGATGCGGTCCTTCAGAGATACTCCGAGCATAGCCCTTTCCATAGCTCTTTGAGTGACTTTGAACCGGTGCATTAGTCCAGCCGTGAGTGTCCACGTCTCGGCACCGTAAGTCATGACCGGGAGGACGCACTGGTCGAAGACACACGCGGTAGCCCCCATTAAAATTCGAAATCAGCCGGGCTAAGATGCGCATCACGAGATAATTTTGTCGACACTCGTATTGCGTCAGCGCTAATTGCTTCTCGCTCACCTGACAGGGCGAGGAGCGGGATAGAAAGATACGCTCTCGCGAACGAGAGTCGACAAAATTTTGTCGCGGTGCGCATCTTAGCCCGGCTGGGGCCTAAAACGAAACTGTCCCGTGAGGAACGTGAAATATCTGTCGCAATCAAATAAAAGACGTGTATTTAACAAAAGACAGCGCGTGCTAAAGAGACGAAAAACATCCGGTCGTATATTCAATTTACTTGTCTTCGGATCCGTTTCTTACATAAGAGTAACACTCATATACAGGGTGTATCAAAACTATGCTTATACAGGGTGTGGGGATTTGCAAATTGTTCATCGTGGATGTTACCGGATGCGTTGACGTGATGTGAATGCGATATCGTGCGAAATGGCCGAAAGGGGATATGGTAGCGGTTCTCAAACAAATGTCCTCCTGACCGATAATGTATATAATTTAAATGAAATTAAATATATATCCCACCGAATTAGCAAACTGAAGTGGCAGTGCTGGTCACATTAGCCGCAGAACTGACAACCGTTGGAGCCATAAAGTCCTTGAGTGGAGACCGCGACTCGGCAAACGTAGTATTGGACGCGCTGCTACAAGATGGGATGACGACATTTGAAGGCTGGCTGAAGTGAGCTGGATGAGAGTGGCCGAAAATCGGGAGCGGTGGCGTGCATTAGGGGAGACCTATGGCCAGCAGTGGACGAGGGTGGGTTGCTGATGAAATATATATCTTGATACATAAGATATACTAAAAAATAAATAGACATAATGCGATTCTACCACCGGTATCGGAAAGTTGATTCTGACGAGAAGATCCGGCAAGAAACTCGCCAGTTACTCTTTTTAATTTTAGTCGCTTTAAAGTGTTCCGCCGAGGCAGTCGCTTCGCAGTTCGCTTAAGCTTCTCAAACTACTTTGACTTAATGTTTAAAATGCGACCTCTCTGATCTTGCAGATGTTCATGGGCGGCGGTGATTACTTACCTACCAATAAGTAACCCGCTTGTTCGTTTGCCGCCTCTAGTATAAAATATTGCATAAAAACTGTGCTACTCAATGAGCAAGCTTCTTCTATTGGTATTTTTTTTTATGTGATGGGTGGCAGGCGAGCATACGGACATCTAATCGTAAGCGATGGCCGCCGCCCATAGCACAAAATATAAAGGACACAGAAAGTAGATTGCCCACTAAGAGCTAAAACTACTACGCGCTACTCACGCATGCGCACTAACGGGCAAATACGCCTTTTCGACCACATTAATCCTAACTTATGACATAAGATTGTCGAACTGTCGAGGTCTGTGGTAGAGGCCGCGCGCTTATGTACTCATGCCGGGCAACAACCGTAGCATATTATGTCAACGAACTCTTCTAAATTCAAAATTAAGGCTGAGTCTCCTTTCTGTGTCCTTTATATTTTGTGTCCATAGACACTTGCAATACGAGTAGAGTTACAAGTGCGTTGTCTCAACTTTGCTTTGAATCGAAGCCACAGAACAAGTAAGTCGCTCATTCGGACCGGTCGTATCGCGATTCGCGAACGCACCCGGTACAATGTGGTGCCCCAAGGCGAAGGCTTCGCGTCGCACAGTTTGGAAAGCTAAAGGATATGGTATGAAAGATAATAATGTTTTATTGGGAAACTAGTGGCCCGCCCTCGCTTCGCTTCGGTATTTAAATTTTTTGAACGAAGTAGAATTCACAACAATCAAAGTAATTAACAAAAAGAAATTTTACTGATACTTATAGGATTGATAATTTTGGTGATCGTAAACCTTAATGAAGGAATCTCAAAAAGATTCGATTTAAAAAATGCTGGAAACTCTATAACTTTACTTTGTCAAATTTAATCAGTTCCCCCGTTTCCCCCCTATAGGTGGGGACTTTTATAGAATTTATATGAAAAGCCTAAATACCTACCAATTTTCAAGATTCTAGCTTCAAAAAATGACAATACTTCGTTTCAACACCCTTTCCCCCCCTTTTTAGGTAAAAGAAAAAAATAACGAATTCACTTTCATTACATTTGTATGCAAAGCCCAAATACCAAGTTTCAAGAATCTAGCTTTAAAATTGACAATACGGCGTTTTATCCCCCTTTCTCCCCTTTTTAGGTTGAAGAATAAAAATGTCGAATTCAATTTCTTTACATTTGCATGCAAAGCCCAAATACCAATTTTCAAAGCTCTAGCTTTAAAAATGACGAATTTTCCATACGACGTTTTAACCCCCTTTCACCCCTTTGTAAGCTGAAGAAAAAAAAATGCTGAAATTACTTTCATTTAATTTGTATGGAAAACACAATTACCAATTTTCAAGACTCTAGCTTTAAAAATAATAAATTTCCCATACATTGTTTTAACCCCCATTTCACCCCTTTATGGCTTAAATTTAAAAAAAAACTAAAACAGGTCAATTTTTATTTTTGATAAACAACCATAATCCAAATTTTCAAATCTCTAACATCAAAATTGAAAGACTTTCATACTAACGTAAACCCCCCCTTTCACCCCTTTAGGGGGTGAATTTCGCAAAACCCCTTCTTAGTGCGCGCCTACATAGTAAGAACTATCTATGTTTCAAATTTCATGATTTTAAGTCCAGTAGTTTTGGCTGTGCGTTGATAGATCAGTCAGTCAGTCAGTCACAGACCGAGGCGTTACCTCTTTATTAATAGTATAGAAGATAGATTATTCAGCAGATTGTGTGTGACGTCATCACGTATAGTAAAGTCCTCCTAACCAATATTTCGGCTATGGCAGCCCTGACATACATATCCAATCCATCCAAACTAATTGTAAAGAGGTAAATTCTATGTATAGACATCGATATGCCTTATACATACTAATCGAAAAGACAATGCAATCGACACCCAGCGCTATCTATTGGCAGAGAATGGAACTAATGTCCCGAAACGAAGTGAGGGCGGGTATTCATACTTCCATACTAATATTATAAATGGGAAAGTGTCTGTTTGTCAAGTCTGTCTTGTATATTTGTCTTTTTCAACGGCAAAACGGAGCGACGAATTGACGTGATTTTTTAAGTGGAGATAGTTGAAGGGATGGAGAGTAACATAGGCTACTTTTTGCCCCTTTCTAACTCCCCATTTTAGGGAAGTGGGGGGCGAAGCCGCGAGCAATAACTAGTAAGATGTAATGCGTCAAGAAAACGGATTTTCCGGAAACTAGCCGAGTTTAAAAAAATATATACAATCACACCAATCAACCTGGTCTCAAACTAGGGCTACCTCTGTACTATGTACTCATACAGAGGTACAGATGACGATAATTAACTGGGGGCGTCAACCCAGAACACCCAGACCAAAGAAAACTTAGAAAAGGTAGTTTCCTAAATTGGCTTGACCGGGACCTTTCGCGGTTTGGGCGAACGCCCGAGCCACTGCGACATCGAGGCAGTCAAGGAGAGGAGAACTTAACTTAATTCACATGTTTTTCTTTTCCAAGTTTTTTACAAAGTTCAAAAAACATTTCGACATAAGAAAACTCCGGAACTTTTACAAGCTTTATACAACCTTTAAATGTCGATACCTTTGTATTTGTACGGTTTCTTAGTGTTGGCTAAGAGTAAGAGTAACATATAGGTGGCCAAAGGGCGTTATAGTAATATCTTCTTCTACATAATATGTATATTCTATACTATTTATCAAGAGGTAAATTCTACAAACAACGCCAAAGTTTATAGGACACCTAGCGCCATCTATGGGGTACACTTTTGAACTAAGTACTACAGAAACAACCTAGTCTCGAAACACACTGGAGGGTAAGGGAATAGAGAGTGCACCTGTTTTTACCCAACTACGGCAAAGCAAAAGGAGGGTTATGATTTTGACAGGCTATGTATGTATGTATGTATGTATGTATGTATGTTCATCTGTTTCCACGTAAATTCTAAACTACTTATCAGAATTCGACAAATGGCATATCATTATAAGCGTCTTAACTGTCCCGCTGGTTATAGGCTATATGAAATTTGACAAAATCTAATGTGGCGCCCTCTAGCGGACAAAACATACAGAGTAAAAAAAATAAAGTTATGATAAATATGCCGTGTTTGGTATCATTTGAAAGCGCTTGAATTGTACATTTTGAATATATATATATTACTAGCACTTGGACACCAAAATAGTACAAATAAAAAAAAGTAAGAAAACTAAAACCCAACTACGATAAAAAACGACGCTGAAAAAGTATAAAACAAGCCTTCGTTGTCAATTTACAATAATTCGTACATCAAGGCGTAGTCACACGTTCATAATACCTACCTACCTACCATAGCACTTTGACAACGTGTGACTACGCCTTTATGTACGAATTATTGTAAATTGACAACGAAGGCTTGTTTTATACTTTTTCAGCGTCGTTTTTTATCGTAGTTGGGTTTTAGTTTTCTTACTTTTTTTTGCGCTCACATTTGAGCACTATAATATATCCTGCGTACGTGGCTGACCTTTAAGATTAGTCGCCGTAGCCGAATATCGGTAGGAGGTCTTTTTTTTCTACCCGGGGATTGAACCTGGGATCCCAAGCAACTTGTTACACACTGCGCGCCGAGGCATTTGGTAATACGACCCCCACGCAATCTATTTATACATTTATACCGATTACGCATAAAATGGTTTCTTCTGTTTAGGAAGTTCGACTTACGTGACTTGTTTACGAGGCAAGTAACCAAGTTATATAGGTACAGTCAGCTACACATCAGGTTACCACAACCTTTTTTTTTTTATGTGACAGGTAGCAGGCGAGCAGGCGGATCACCTGATGGTAGCAATTGCCGCCGCCCATGGACACTTGCAACACCAGTGGAGTTACAAGTGCGCTGTCAACCTTTTATGCCCTTTCCCCCCGAGTGGGCCTCCGGTACCCTCACTCACTCGGGGAAACACAGCACAAGGGCTGCTTCACGCCGGTTTTCTGTGAGGCAGTGGTATCACTCCGGTCGAGCCGGCCCATTCATGCCGAAGCGTGTCTCTCCCACAGTTCCCACAGTCCCTTTCGTCCGTTTTTCCCCGTGTCTCACCTCGAGCATGGACTTGCCGGGAAAATACTAGAAGCCCGCCCTCACTTAGTTTTTTTTATGATATAGGTGGCAGACGATCCGACGGATCACCTGATGAGTAAGCGATTACCGCCGCCCATGGACACCTGCAACAAGTGGTGTCACAAATGCGCTGCTTACCTTTTAACCCCCCTTCTCCTGGGTTGGGCCTCCGGTACCCTCACTCAAGCAGCGAAACACAGCGCATGCACTGTTTCACGCTGGTTTTCTGTGAGGATGTGGTATTACTCCATGGTATTTTCATATTTTGGACATTTGTTCCACTGTATACTAATAGATGGCGCTTGGCGTCAATTGTATGGCGCTAGTGTTTGGCTTTTTCGGTTTTCATATTAGATTTCTCAATTTTTATACAATTTCATCATCATCATCATCAGCAACCCACGCTCGTCCACTGCTGGACATAGGTCTCCCCCAATGCACGCCACCGCTCCCGATTTTCGGCCACTCTCATCCAGCTCACACCAGCCAGCCTTCGAATGTCGTCATCCCATCTTGTAGCAGGGCGTCTAACACTACGTTTGCCGAGTCGCGGTCTCCACTCAAGGACTTTATGATATTAAGGACTTTATGGAATTTATCTCTTTATAAATAGTATAGATAGAAGATGAGTAAAGAGAGTGAATACTCCAAACAAAATCCAGTGTTACAATCCAGAAAAGTAGACTGAAAAAATACTATTTAGGGCCACATCTTACGTAAATGTATTATGTTAATACAAGGCCCGCCATTACTGGAAGTATGTCTGCAAATGAGATACAATGTGTTTAAGGAATAAACTGTTTTTCTTCCCTCCAAGGACAGAGTTAATAATATAGCATAATTACGTAATGTTGCTGTATTGGTTACTAGTGGCCGCCCGCAACTTCGTTTGCGTGAACTTTATGACTCTTGACTTAAAGATGATTTATTTAAATAGTAGAAGTAGATTTGGCCAAGGAATCACGTAGTCCCATCACCAAACTTGGAACCTCCTTTAAGTTCGAAATATCCTTCCTTATCGCATCCAAATATGCTCATCACATTTGACAATTTTGCATTCCATTTCATCCCATATTTGTTATGGTGTAGCTGGGCTTTTAGAGTTCCACACCAGGTGTTCCATGATCTTTGATTTTTTTCATGACATCATAAAATGCTCATCAATCTAAATTACTTTTGTTAAGGTGCCATTGACCTACCTCTTATAGTTTAGCTGGGCTGTTGTGGTTCTACATCAAGGACCCTGGTCTTCAAAATAAAATATATCCTATAAGTTGCCCTGATATTACAGCTATACAATAAAAAAAGTTTCATTCGAATCGGTTCAGTACTTTTCGAGATTAGCGCGAACAAACAGACAAACAGACAGACAAACATTGATTCATGTTCTGTTACTGTTTTTTAGTCATCCCAAGTTATTTTGAGATAAATATCTTTAATGTACAGACACAGCTTTTTTACATTTTTATTATATGTATAGATAGAAGATATGCGAATTACCCTCCCTCCAACTCAGTTTGGATTTACGTAGAGAAACGCCGAACCACGGACGTCCACTGCTGGACAAATGCCTCCCGCAACGTTCTCCACACATATCGGTCCTGTGCCACCCGCATCCAAGGGACTCCCGCGACCTTCACTAGATCGTAGGTCCACCTAGTGGGAGGCCTGCCACGACTCCACTCAATGACCTTTCCGCCCTAACGGCCGCCTGTTCCAGCCACGCAATTCTTTGGGCTATGTCTGCGACCTTCTCTCCTGCGCACGGACGTATATATAGCTTTGACAAGGGGGGTGTCCCACATTGCAAAACGACTATATACGACGATAAACGAATAACGAAATCACCCCCCCCCCCCCCCCCCCTCCCTTGCTCGGATTTAACAATTTCCCTAATTATAATAATATTTTATTTTATAATGCGGCTCTCCCGAAGTATGTACAATTCAAGGACCGGCTGGACCCAGCGTGCGTTATTACAATCATGTACGCATTCTTGAAGAACGTGAGGTTGATTTACCGTCCCAGGGCTATCTACAATTTGCTACCCCACCAACTTTGCAGACCCTTTAATTAAGTCGTCCTTGGCTATAGCCGATTCAACCTTAGGTCAAACCAGGCCTCAATCCAGTCCAGGGAGTCCGGACCTCCGCCTTATATACGTCCATGCTCCTGCGGATCTCATCATTTCTGACATACTTACAGCTATAGTATACGTAACTGGAACCCGCAATATTTACAGAGGTGTTGGCTTGCAAATGGAATAATCCTTCGCCTTAAGTGATGTCCGTATTGTCCATTGACAGTCGAGTACAGATATATATCGATATTTCAACCGTGAGAAAGCCACGCTTCGGCATGGATGGGCCGGCTCGACCGGAGTGATACCACAGCCTTACAGAGGACCGTCGTAAAGGCGCAGGCGCTGTTTCACGTAGGTTTTCTGTGAGGCCGTGGTATTATCGTCACTTTCCATCGATTGGTGGTCAAGGGTTGGCCTATAGTCTAATAAAAAAAAAAATGGTGCGAATTCGGGGAACGTATCGGGAGAACGAGGGATAGTAATCAGGCAACATTGCTTCGAATCTCCGTGGGTATGCGGTCTCTTAATGATACGTCAAACAGGGGCCGCGCCTACATCCATCAATTTCTCCATCCAACCAACCAATATCAATCAACGATCCCTCGATAATATACAGGGATCTGTGAACATTTACATCCATTTAACTACGTCTTCTACCAACAATTGTGAACAACACCTTGTTCTAAGACTGTTAGATATAAAAATTAAACTTTTCATACAAAGTCGGTCACGTGACTTGTTCATTTTGAAGTTTAGGAGAAAAGTGGCTGTGACATATTATAGACACACATGACGAGTGTATAAGGGTTTTTGCTATTTGGCTCCAGAACCCTAAAAAGAAGGATACTTTAGCTATCAATCTTCATTTCTCAGCGACAATAATCATGCTTTAAGCAATCGATATTTTAGTTTTACGAAATAACTAAAATATTAGTCAGATAAAAAATATCGATAGAAATAGTATCGATACTTTCACAACACTATCCATTCGCATTGCAAATAAACACAGATCGTATTGAACGGTTAGCCACACCGGCCTTCGGAGTGTATCTGCATTCACCATTGTCACTCGATACGAGTGAAATACCTATTGATAAACTGATGGACATTTCTACCATTAGCTTTATGTTGATAAACATTGTAACTGAGGCTACCCTATTCACTTATCTATATTACTATTGGACTGTAGGAAGTGGTTTGAGGAAAACATTGTAATCCATACTAATATTATAAATGCGAAAGTAACTCTGTCTGTCTGTCTGTCTGTCTGTCTGTCTGTCTGTTACTCTTTCACGCCAAACCTACGGACGGGATTTAATGAAATTTGGTATACAGATAATCTAGACCCTGAGAAAGGACATAGGCTACTTTTTATTGCGAAAAGGGGGTTGTAAGGGGTTGAAAGGGGGGTAAAAAGTTACTTTTCCACGTGGACGAAGTCGCGGGCGTCGGCTAGTAATAAATAATAAACATTTTGGCGATTAAAAATAGTAACTGGCGAGTTTCTTGCCGGATCTTCTCGTGCGCCAGACAATCACACCAATCAACCTGGTCTCAAACTAGGGCAACCCCTGTACTATGAGTACCAGGTGACCAGGGCCGTCTCTAGCTCATGTGGCGCCCGTGTGCAAAGATTGCCCTAGCGCCCCCTAGCAAGCGCGCGGTCAAAATTAGGGCATCGAGCCCGGGTTTACCCAGTCCGAAAAAACCCGGGTTTTCCGGGTTTTAAGAGTCATAAAAAACCCGGGTTTGAAAATCAATACCCGGGTTTTTCGGGATTTTTTAAACGCTTCAAAAACACGAACCATTCCGTAAATGTTAACTATCAGGTGTTCCGTCTGTGCCACCCATCACTTAAAAAAAAGAAGTTAGAACGACATTCTACATAAGTACGTAATAATAACGGAAAATGTAGCAATGGGTGGGTATTAACCCTTTCTTTTTAGGGTTCCGTAGCCAAATGGCAAATAACGGAACCCTTACAGATTCGTTACCAGCACTATCCCGGCTATGTGCTGGAAGAGTCCTTTCACCGCAAGGCCGGTGTATGCCTTGAGGACCCATCAGTTTCCATCCTTTGCGTTCGCGTAGACTTAGGCTCGACGAGCAGAATCTACGTGTGCATATACCGTCCCCACAAAGGAGACACCGCGACAACTCGACTCTTCGAACACCTGAGTGAGGTGGCAGACAACGCTCAGGCGCGGTTTCTTAACAGCGAACTGGTGTTTCAAGGGGATTTCAATGCCCACCACGTCGACTGGTTGAGCTCCCTGAAAACAGACCGTTGGATGTCGTACCCGTTCAAAAATACCGCTGCGGGAAGTTGATTCTACAATGAGAAGGTGCGCGGCAGAAAGTGTCGTGTAAAGCGCACAGTAGAGGATCGCCAACTATCCAGGTACGTGGTGTAGTACGGTGGTGAAATTTGGCAGCGGGTATCAACTCAAACATTTCCTCAGAGCACTCACCAGGATAAAGGCGGTAAAAGATACAAAGAGATGCAACATCTCTCCGCAGTGCCACAGAATCTAAGCGATCAGTGAGATTCTCGTCACCGACTATTCGAGTTGCACGACGTTGGAAGCGGTCTAACGGGAGGAGCTAATATATTATTGGGGTGCCCCGGCCCAGACATGGGAGCAGTAGGTACTCCATGTGGTGCCGGACTTGTATTGAGCTGAAGGCGATGGGATGGCGTAAAGTACCACCTTGCTCTGCCGAGGACACCCAGTTTCTTAGAGGCTTACTTAGGTAGCCTTTTCCTCTAAATGACCCCGAGATTGAACGTCACTTGAAATATCGACGCTAAGAATCCCAATGCTCGCTTTGGCGTCAAGGTGAGTGTCCTGAAAGTGAGGAGAAACGACAAAGGCGGTTTTTTTTCGCAGTAAACGCGCAAACCCAAAAAGACACAACTTTTTGGGATTGAATTTGACTAGATTCATGTCACCCCAACTCGACACCATGATCTAGAGTATTCTCAATGACAGACACAACTTCCTTCCGACACTCATCGACGTGGGCTCGAGAAAACCTTGCATGGCCGGAATATGAGGCATCGCCCGTACTGCCATTCGCATAGCAATGAATGCCACTGGTATGTAGCATGCCATTGATATACAGGAGGAATAGCACACAGCCTTGGGGTACACCAGCATTTACGGGTTTTAGGTCTGAGCATGAACCGTCGACGACCACCTTAATGCTACGACCCGTGTAAAAGCTGTGTACCCATTCGCATAGTTTCTCGGGCGACCCATAGGCAGGATGTTTCGAGATAAGCGCTTTGTGCCAGACCTGATCAAAGGCCTTCGCAATGTCCAGGCCAGGCAGGGCCTCCCCCTTGCTTTCGATGGACTCCGCCCATCTATGGGTCAAAGGAATAAAAGGAAAGAAATTCCCCTCAACAGCTTTGGCCAGTGCCCAAAAGGCACGTGTTCCGGAGTGGAGTCCCTTGGGGGCAGAGCTGCTTTGGAGGAAAGGTTCCATCGGAGTGTGCAGCGGCCATAGCTAACGAGATCAGTATAAGTAGGAATGGAATACTACAATCCATTTACTGATGTCTCTAATGGTCGTAAAGATGAGCTCTGGTTCAACCGCGAGTGCATTGCAGCCGTTAAAGAGCATGCCCGTTGCAGACGTCGGCGCCGGTGGTCGGCGCCGCTTTATGCACACCCGTCGGTTGGGAGACCGACGAGTAGTGTGGGGTTTCTCCTCTGGGTTGGGTCTCTGCAAATCAGAGACCGTTCAGAGGCATACCCACTAAAACCTCTCCGACTTTTCCCGGCAGATCCAGGCACGGTGGCGGAATACGTGAAAGGGCGAACCTTTATCGCCGCGTCCCGCCTCAGGAACTGCGAGGCACGCCAGTACGGCCTCACCTCCCCAACTACGGGGCGTATACGCCCCCTGGGCCGCTCCCACGGCCTACCAAAAATCCCCCCGGATGGACGCCCACGCCGCTGGGTTGCAACGCAGGCGCTACCAGCAGATCCCTGCAGGACTCCCTCGCAGACCCGTACCCTGCTGTTTGCAGGACAGGGAAGGGAAAGAGAGCCCGCAGGCTTACCAGTAAGGCCCTGAAATCCCAGCCACACCAGCACCTCCACTAGATGCGGAGGCAGGGGGAAGACAGGGAGGCAGGAATCTGCCGCTTACCGCTGGATTGCGGGACTTGGCGCGATCTGCGCAAAAGTCCCCCACATGTAATGTGGGGGCAGCGCCCAGAGGCGCCCCAAGTAAAAGGGAGTGCACGCACTGCTTTGCTGTAAATACGACAAATATAAGAAGAGCTCCAGGTGCTACATAAAATGTATGCAAACTGGAGTTCTTTTTACGTTGGTTATCAAAGCGCGGCGGCCGGCCAGCGCGGGCGCGCGCCGAGTGGGGCTCCGTTGCGAGCGGCGCCGGGCGCCCCTAGGACCGCGGCGCCCGTGTGCAACGCACACCCTGCACCTAAGGGAAAGACGCCCCTGCAGGTGACGATAATTAACTGGCGGCGTCAACCCAGAACACCCAGACCCCAAGACAACCTAGAAAATGTAGTTTCCTAAATTGACTTGACCGAGAATCAAACCCGGGACCTTTTGCGCTTCGGGCGAACACCTTTGCCACTGCGACATCGTGGCCGTCAGAATCAACTTTCCGATACCGATGGTAGAATCGCATTATGTCTATTAATTTTTTAGTATATCTTTTGTATCAAGATATACATATATATATTTAATTTCATTTAAAAATACATTATCTTTAAATAGTTTGAAATATTTTCTTTATGTATAACTATTTGTAAGTGCTGTGTACAAGCCTATGCAAATAAAGAATAATTTGACTTTGACTTTGACTATCAGGTGAGTAAAAGTACAAGCCTATTATTTACTGTCCCATCGCAAGGCAAAGGCCTCCATCATAGAAATCAAGTCATCGCTACTATGGAAGGCTTAGGCTTAATCACCACGCTTGCCTAATGCTGATTGGTGATTGGTGATCACAAACCCGAGCTATGTCAAATATTATATAATCACATTAAACGACCGAATCAATTTGATGCATTACTTGTATATTGATATATTGTGTGATTGCCAAGCCAATAAATGAATAAGCGACTTGGCAAAACATGGATCTCACCACTTTTTACGGTAGACTTGGTTTTTTGACAAGTATTGTTTTTGATGGGATACATTTAAACATATCACACGAATTTCGTGTGTGACGCCAGTCGAGCGGCCCACTAATGCCGAAGCGTGGCTTTCCCGTTACGTTGTTTATTTATTGCACCTATGCAGTAACTAACAAGTTACCCGGCGTCGTTGACGGCTGACCAATCAATTTTATGCAGCTCGCACTGCAGGCGGGCTGCGCCAGTGTGGAGATGGACTTTAGTGTATGACATCTAGGTATTCTACATATACTATTTATAAAGGGATATACTTCATAGACATCGATAAACCGTTAACAAACCGAAAAGGCGAATTACACCGATAAGGTTGGCAGCGCACTTGTAACTCTACTGGTGTTGCAGGTGTCCATGAGCGGCGGCATTGCTTACCATCAGGTGATCCGCCTGCTCGTCTGCTACCTATCACATAAAAAAAACAAGCACGTTACAATCGACACCCACCGCCATGTTTGGAAAGGCGTAGTCACACGTTCATAAACCTACCACTTTGAGTAACTGCGGATTTCCAAACATGAAAATTTATCTCTACATAGTGAAAATTGCATACTTCAGAATAGTATTGTATGACATTATTGTAAATTGACAACGAAGGCTTGTTTTATACTTTTTCAGCGTCGTTTTTTGTCGTAGTTGGGTTTTAGTTTTTTTGCTTTTTTTGAACAAATGAATAAAATTTACGTTAAGATAGTTTTCACAACTTTGTAAAATAGCGTATTGTATGAGTCCTACGAACATGATTATGTGCGTTATCATAATTTGCTCAGTCACACATAAAATCTATCAGGCATACTCGTAAGTATTGTAGCTGTGCTGCTGTATACTTTGATAAGCGATTTTACGAAGTGTCTGAACGGGATCATCACCATGTTTTTTATGTGATAGGTGACAAACAAGCAGACGGATCAACACTAGTGAAGTCGCAAATGCGCAGCCAACCTTTACCCCCTTTCCCCTGATTGGGCCTCCGCTACCACGTACTCGACGAAACACAGCGCAGACCTATAGTCTAATTAATCTTCTGTGAGGCCGTTGTATCACTCCGGTAGAGCCGGCCCATTCATGCCGAAGCTCTCCCAAGGTTATGCTTGCTGCTACGAGTATTGCAGCTATCGAATAAACTAAAATTGCACTGTAAAGTTAGACATTTCGTAAAACAAACACTTTAGTTAGAAGCAACCTATTCCATAATAACTTAGCGCGTCAAATCTTTGTGGCTTGATGCATTGGTCACACTTGGCCAGCACTTTATGCGCGTCGAACGTATTCTAAATTTAAAATTTAAAAAACTAAATTCGAATTTGAAGCTTTTCTTTTTTGTTTGTTCCTTTTTTGAAAGTGACAGTTAGTGAGGTGACATAGTGCAGTGAATCTGGGTTATCGATTTACCGGTTTCTAGGAATTTCGCTAATCGGTTTGCGGTATTCGTGTGTGATTTGTTCAAGTAAATTATGCATGGTTGCAGTGTTTTAAGTGCTAGTATTAAACAGAGTTGCGATTGCAGATCTTTAACCACGTCAGATGCGTGTTTAGTGGTACTATTTAAGATTCTGGGGTTTATTTATTCATAATTTTACCCACTTGTCTACAGTGCGAAAAGGTGTATTGACACATTTGACACGTATGATTGGCATTGACAAGACGGCGTTGTTTTTCTTGTAATATTTCTACTGTCTTCTTTTGATGGTAGTTTGCCAATGTCAAGTGAATAGTTCGTAAATGTGGGTCTGTGTGTGTTTTGTGTAATTAACTGTTGAAGTCAGTCAAGGTCACAGTCGCCAAATAAAAAGATTTACCACGATTATTCTTATTGAAATCGCTGTTAAAAGTAGCCTGAGAAAAGTGCATAGCAGATTCTGGTTCATGTACCTTCAATAAATGTGAACACCTCGACTCTTTTGCCAGGAGCATAAGGTTCCTATTTGAATGAGGTTGTATACTTAGTGTAGTGCACGTGACTGTACAGTTGGCGTTAGGTCGGGTTTTCCCACTTTCTGCAGTGAAAAAAATAGTGCTTAGTTAGCTTACTTTTGATAGAAATCACTTCAAGAGATAAGACCGCCGAATAGGGCTTACTCCTTAATTACCGGTAACGCGTTTGCGATACTTCACGCCGGTCTTTTGTGAGGCCCGTGGTATCACTTCGATCGGGTCGGCCCATTCATGCCTAAGCGTGGCTCTTCCATGGTAGAAATATATATAAGGACTGTACAAAGTTCAAAAAGAGCAACTCCACGTGACGGTGTATGTACTCTAGGCGCGATGATATGAGATGAGAAAATGTAGCAAATAGTATGCCGGTTTCGCGAGCGAAAAGATGAGATTTCTGCCATTCCAAAAAGGCGTCTCTTTCTATGCTCATAAAACCCAATTTTCAATATCCCAACAGTTATCCTTTTTTACGTATGGGTCGCAAAAAATTGGATTCCAGACTTAACCCTTCCCATAAATGGGATTGGAGTACAGAAGGGAATGGCGGGCTCACGGAGCGTAGTGTTGTTAAGTCTTAAAACCGAAAACCCGGTTAATTTAACCGGTTTAATCGGACATTGAGTTCATAAAAGTAATTGAAATGAGTAAAAGAAATAATGTAAATGAGTTTAAAATTAATTAAAATAATAATATAAATGAGGTTAAAATAATAATTCAAATGAAGTTAAAACAATAATTGAAAAGAGGTAAAAAGAATTACGTGAGTGATGGATTTATAAGACTATTATTAATGTAACCATTTTTGACGATCTTATCCCTTAAAGCGATTTCTACCAGACTACATTTAGGCAAAGGATATTTGATAAGTAGAAGAGTAGGTGGTGCAATATTGAAAAGGAAAATAAGATTTCAGCGTGACAAAAATCGTAACTAATGTTGTTTTCTTTCAAGAATCGCGTTCTCCTTATGATAGCCCCATTATTTTCTGACCAAAAAGACTGGGGGGTATAGAATCTGTATAGACTTTAGATCATGACATATCAATACTAAAAAGGACCATTTTCCTATGCCTAGATTTGATGACCAGTTAGATATGCTAAATGGAAGAAAATATTCTTACTAATTTAGTCCTGACTAGTGGCTATTACCAAATCCCCGTGAATCCAAATTGTAAACATCTCACACCTTTTATTAATCCAGACGGTTTACAACAGTTTAAAAAAGATGCCATTTGGTCACATTTTTAAGCCACAAAAGCCTGGTCGCACTGTATGTCCGGCTCTGTCCGGCCGCCTGGCAACTCCACGAATGGCTATAATAATATCTGTTGACCCACAAACGTCATCGGCGCAGTGCGCGGAGCGGGCCATGCGCGAGGCTGCAATGCACACACATATTATAAGGGCTTCTGGATTAAAACGATAAAAATTTTACGATGTACAAAAAGACAATTATAAACATCGTTGGTTGTAGTGATAAAAAAAGAAAATGTGTTCAAAAGGGGGTTTTTGTAAATGAAAAGATAGATGGCGTTACGTAGATAACTGTTTAAACTATGACGACATTGGTTACTTTGCAAGTTACTTTGTAATTTTGACATGATACGTCAAAAAACCAGCCGTTTCGTAGGTAATGTTCATTTGCAAAAACCCTCATTGTTTCAGTGCTGCATAACGCCGTTCCGGAGTGTTGAGCGCCATAATGTTAGAGATGAGGTGTACTGTACAGTTGCTTTAGCTCATATTTATCTGTCTCTATCCATCTCTTCCTCTCTCTAGCTAGTAGAGAGTGCACTTTTTCGGGACAGTAATTCCGCTGTCTACCAATAGATGGCGCTAGGCGTTCATTGCATCGCGCTAGTGTTTAGCTTTTAGGTTATTTTAAAGGTCCAGACAGCAGACACAACGAAAAATCAATTGTTTTATGCCTTTTAAAAGGCTTTTAGGGCTTACGACGATACAAGGTTTGTCGATGTCTGCAGATTTTGTCTCTTTGTAAATTGTATAGATAACGAAACATGGTTCAGTAGTACTGATAAAACAGAAAATTGTACAAATTGTTTCAGTCTTACATAACGCCGTCCCGCAGTGTTTGAGCGCCATATATGTTAGAGACGAGGTGTACAGTCGCTTTAGTTCACATTTACACTTAATAAGGACATGAGAATTGGCTGACCGTTTAGTGACAGTGTTTATAATATGAACCGTGTGGTTTTGAAGGGCAAAAAATACGTGTGTGTTTTGTTTGATTGTACATGTGTGTTGTACATGTGTGATAGAAGAATATGTGTGAGATGAGATATATAATGTACAGTCGAGTTCAAAAATATGTATACACTTTAGGACCTTGTCACAATACATATTTATAAGAAAGTGTAGGTCGTTTCCTTATACATATGTACTGTGACAAGGTCCTAAGTGTATACATATTTTTGACTCGATTGTACATGTGTGTTGTACATGTGTGATAGAAGAATATGTGTGAAATGAGATATATAATGTACTAGCTGTTACCCGCGACTTCGTCCACGTGAGGCAGTGGTATCACTCCGGTCGAGCCGGCCCATTCATGCCGAAGCGTGGCTCTCCCACATTTTTCATTTGGCTTGAAAGAGTAACAGACAGACAGAGGTACTTACTTTCGCATTTAGGTAGGTATAATATTAGTCCTAACTATCCTAATAGTTCGCCATGACTAAGCTTCAGGATAATATTAGCCCAAACTGAAACAGTAGATGGCGCTGGGCCTCGATTACATCGCACGCATCATTGTTTTTTTTTTTATATTATAGGAAGGCAAACGAGCAAGCGGGTCACCTGATGGTAAGTGATCACCGCCGCCCATGTACATTAGCTACACCAGAAGGAGTGCGGATGCGTTGCCGGCCTTTTAGGAAGGTATAGGCTCGTTTCTTTTTGGTTTAAACCTTGTCGTTGTATATAGACTTTACCTCTTTATCCATACTAATCTTATAAATGGGAAAGTGTGTCTGTCTGTCTGTCTTTCTTTCACGGCAAAACGGAGCGACGAATTGTCGTGATTTTTTCAGTGCAGATAATTGAAGGTATCTTAGGCTACTTTTTGCCCCTCCGTGCTACCCCGAATTTAACGCGAGCGAAGCCGCGGTCAAAAGCTAGTAAATAGTATCATCATCATCATCATCAGCAGCAGTTGCAGTCCACTGCTGGACATAGGCCTCTCCAAATGCTCGCCACTTTGATCGATCTTCGGCTTCTCGCATCCAGCTCCAGCCAGCCCTCTTGCGCAGATCGTCTCTCCATCTGGCCTGAGGATCTGTAAATAGTATAGAAGAATGTAACTTGACATTGGCAGAAATAATGCTCACGGTCCTAATAAGGACGTAAACCACTGTTCTTGTGATATTATCTTGATAGGAAATCCGCCATATAGGGTCCGTGCAATCTAGCCACTGTACCGACAATAATCAGTGGGTGGCACAACGCAAAGACTTGTGGCAGGCGTTAAAGTATCTTTTTTTAAAAAAGGGGCCAAGTGCGAGTCGAATTCACTATTGTATTCTATTTTTGTATGAAGATTTTAATTTGTAATTAGTAAGATGGATGGATGGAACTTGAAATGGATGGATGGATGGAACTTGAAAACTCCTCTTTCACGCAAGAACTACTAAATGGCTTAAGACCATTTTTTGCATCTAATATAGTTAAAAAAAACTTGAAAAACATTTCCTCTTACAAATTAACGTGGAACAAAGAAGGCGTCACAGTGTTGCGTTTTTAAAGTGTAAGACAATTTGTTTTTTTGACATTAATTAAACAAAATGGCGGGTATATTGAAGAAACCGGTGACAGACGACACAGAGGATAAGCCTTTGAAGAAGAGGCATTCAATTATATCTGGGAGGAGTGATTTTTGTAAGTATATTTCTTATGTCAGGAGGCAGACGAGCAGACGGATTACCCGATGGTAAGCGATTGCCGTCGCCCATAGACATCCAGTAGGCCTAACATGCGTACCGCGACAAAATTTTGTCGACTCTCGTTCGCGCGAGCGCATCATTCTATCCCCTTCATCGCTCAGTCAGGTGAGCGAGAAGCAACTTGCGCCGACACAATACGAGTGTCGACAAAATTATGTCGCGGCGCGCATGTTAGCCCGGCACGACACCAGTAGAGTCACAAGTGCGCTGTCCACCTATCCCCCTTTACCCCCAATTGGGCTTCCAGTACCCTCACTACCTCAACGAAACACAGCGCAGGCGCTGCTTCATGCTCTTCTGTGATTCCGGTCGAGCCGGCCCATTCATGCTGAAACGTGGCTCTCCCACGGTTAAAGTGTAAACTGGGATCGGCGCAGTATGTGCTCTTCTTCCATTTGTCCCTATCATTCGTCATCGTATCAGGCAATCGTTTACCATGAGGTGATCCGTCTGTTCGTCTGCCACCTACCACGTAAAAAAGAAAAAATAAACTTGGGAATATTGCAGGAAGATGATGATATATCCCCTTCCCCCCTAATTGGGCTTCTAAAACTGCAACTTACAAGAATTTACAAATGGTGCAATGCTTTTCGCGGCAATCGCTGTAATATCTAAAATTATCCACCCAACTAGATCGCACTGGATACTCTCAATATAGAAATGAGGACGCCTTGAAACTGTTTCCATAAACTAGTTAACTATTGTTTTTAATCTAGTTTTTAATATAGACTTCAAAAACAGTGCATTGCAGTGCAGTGCATACTAAAGGCGGGCAGGAAAGGGCATCTGGCAACTTTTGTGTCTATTATTTTAACTGTGGGAGAGCCACGCTTCGGCATGAATGGTCCGGCTCGACCGGAGTGATACCACTGCCTCACAGAAATCCGGCGTGAAGCAGCACTTGTGCTGTGTTTCGCCGCGTGAGTGAGGGTGCCGGAGGCCCAACCCGGAGGGAAGGGGATAAACGGTTGGTAGCGCGCTTGTGACGCCACTGGTGTTACAGGTGTCCATGGGCGGCGGCAATTGCTTACCTAATGGTAAGCAATCACCTGATGGTGATCCGCCTGCTCGTCTGCCACCTATCACTTAAAGAAAAAAAAAATCTTCGTTCCGAGACAACTATTTCCACTGCCAATGCTAACATACTTTCTCTTTCTTTGATTAGTCATCATAGTAGCGATGACTCGATTTCTATGATGGAGGCCTTTGCCCTGCAGTGGGACAGTATAGGCTGATACTTTACTTTCCTCCTTCTTTCCAGGGTCCTCATCAGACGATGAAGAAGGCGTCCAACCCCACGAGAAGGCCATAGCGGCGGGGCAGGCCAACCCGCCGTACTGCGTGCGCAACGTGGAACAGCACGCCTTCGGCAGGAGAGAGATAGAGATAGCCGAGCAGGAGATGCCGGGGATTATGGCGCTGCGGGCAAGGGCGAAGGAGGATAAACCCTTGAAAGATGCTAAGGTAATGAAGTGACTATTTTTTCTGCCTCTCTTTCTCTTAGTTTCTCTCTTTCTCTTAGTCTCTCTCTTTATCTGTCTCTCTCTTTATCATAGTCTCCCTTTCTCTTAGTCTCTCTCTTTTTCGTAGTCTCTTTCTTTTTTTAGTCTCTCTCTTTCTCTAAGTCTCTCTCTTTTTCTTAGTCTCTCTCTTTCTCTTAGTCTTTCTCCACCACATCTCTCCTTCTCCTTCCTCTTTCACTCTCTCTGTCCTGTCTATTTTATGCTACGTTCACACATTGAGTAGTACGCCTTCGGCAGGAGAGAGATAGAATTAACCGATTAGGAGATGCCGTAGATCATTGAATCCAATTAAGATTGTACGGGAATACAGAGTGCACCTGTGTTTTAGCGTCACACTTAGGGCCTCGTTCACCATCTCTGAGTAAAGTTCCAAGTAATTCTCTTGACAATTAAAGTGGGCTCGAAGAAAATTGACCACTGGTCTTTGTATTGAATAAATTATTTCAATTCTTAACTAGGCCGCGGACCAGGGGCCAGTTTCCTCCAAACCCACGTAAATTGAGGAGTAAATTACTTGAAACTTTACTCAGAGATGGTGAGCGAGGCCCTTAAACCACTATAATATATCCTGCGTTCGTTATTAAGGCTGATCGTTAAGATGACACGTTTACATTTGACCTGATCTTGCAGATCGTTGGCTGCACTCACATCAACGCTCAGACGGCTGTGCTGATAGAGACGCTCCAAGCCCTCGGCGCTACTGTCCGTTGGGCTGCTTGCAACATATACAGCACGCAGAACGAGGTCGCTGCAGCTCTGGCACATGCTGGTGAGTTCATCATCATATATAGATAGGAGATAGGACCAGTATACCATCAAGAGATGGTCAACTCTGCAGAAGGTTTTCTACGGTTGCGTGCGTTTGCACACAAAAGGCTTAACATTAGGAAGGAGTTTGGAACAGGAACCAGATAGGACCAGTATACCATCAAGATATGGTCAACTCTGCAGAAGGTTTTCGATAGCTACGATAGATAGATAGAGATAGTTTATCATACGGACAGCTAAGGAGTGGAACTCCCTGCCGAGGTCTGTTTTTCCCGACCACTATAACTTGGCTATCTTTAAGGCAAGAGTGAACAGGCATCTTCTAAGCAAACGCGTGTCATCCTAGACCTCATCGTCGCTTTCCATCAGGTGCGATTGTGGTCAAGCGTTGGCCTATAGTCTAATAAAAAAAAAGCTGCGTGCTTTTGCACACAAAAGGCTTGACATTAGGAAGGAGTTTGATTGATGTGGAACTGCCCGAGCGCGAGTCGCTTGTGCTGTGTTTCACGCCCCATTTGGGGAGAAGTGATATTGAGATGGGACAAAGACACAGACTTTGTAGGGTGTGAAGAAACGCACCGGGGAAAGAGCCATTAACGAGTACCTGGTGAACGTCTCTCAAGATTCGGTCCGTATGCCGAGACGGTAGGAAGGACCATGGGCTGGTGGAAGGACCTGCATCATTATCATTAGTCAATCATCAAGTGATATACGTCCAGACGGTTGCGCTGATGATGCTCCAGGCCCTCGGTGCTACAGCATTGGCACATGCTGGTGAGTTGATGCTTCATCATCATTAGTCAATCATCAAGTAGTATCAGCCTTTATACTGTCCCACTGCAGGGTACAGGGCCAGACCTTCTCTTGTGCTCGCCATTTGCAACGGTCCTGTGCCATCATGCTCATTGTACTCGTCCTGGTCTTTCCCGCTACTGTGTATATGTCCTCAGTCTATCTTGTAAGATACAAGATTTGTTGCATCTCGTATTTTTAACTTCCTTAATATTGATGGGGTATTTTCTCCGTGACGTCACCAGGGTTTGCCATCTTCGCGTGGCGAGGCGAGAGTGAAGAAGCATTCTGGTGGTGCATCGATCAGTGCTGCACGCCCAGCGCCACCTGGCAGCCAAACATGATACTAGACGACGGAGGAGACGCCACACACCTAATGCTGAAGAAGCACGCCGCTGCCTTCAAGCATATCAAAGGTAAGAGAAGCAACTTAGCAGGCGGTTCGTCAATATTCCGCTAGATGGAAATACCGGTGCTGCACGCCCAGCGCCACCTGGCAGCCAAACATGATCCTGGACGACGGAGGAGACGCCACACACCTAATGCTGAAGAAGCACGCCGCTGCCTTCAAGCATATCAAAGGTAAGAGAAGCAAGCAAGCAGGCGGTTCGTCAATATTCCGGTAGATGGCACTATGCATTTTTCATCGCGCTAGCAATGTGTCACCGTAATGACCTCAAGCCTCAAGCTAAGGTGTTCGCCCGAAAAAGGTCCCGGGTTCGATTCCCGGTCAAGTCAATTTAGAAAACTACATTATCAGTGTTCTGGGTTGACGCCCCCAGTTATTTATCATCTGGTACTCATAGTACAGGGGTTGCCCTAGTTTGAGACCAGGTTGATTGGTGTGATTGTCTGGCGCATTTATTTTTTATTTTGTCCTAAAGACAATTTAATAGATTGTATTTCCATCTCTTTCAGGCATAGTAGAAGAGAGCGTGACAGGCGTCCACAGGCTGTACCAGCTCAGTAAAGCGAACAAGCTCTGTGTACCAGCTATGAATGTTAACGATTCTGTCACGAAAACTAAGTTCGACAACCTGTACTCGTGTCGGTGAGTTCAAAGAGTTTTTGTAGACTGGGTGCTGTTTGACTAAATTTGCGGGTCATTCAATAGACATTTTATGGACGACTTTTTCTTAATCGTTCAAATTCCTCAAAAAAATTATAACTATTGAATATTTAACTTTCACAGTCTGATTTTGTGTTGATTTTTTTTTCAAGTGCAAAACAATTATACAAAATACTTAAAGACTAGGTTGATGAGTTCAATAAATTTGTGATCCTCTGTTGTCTGATATATGTAACACAAGTGTTTTAGCTACTTAGTACGGAGTAAGGTCAATGTATGATAATATACTGTGTGAATTTATTTATTTATATAATATAATGAGTAGTAGTGGCCAAATTAATAAATGTATTTTGTTTCTTTTCTTGCTTTCTTCTTTGAATCAGTTTTTAACCATCAAAATAACGATACTATACTATTTTCATTAATGTCTTCTCTTTCTGTGCAATAAAAATATCTATCTATTTCTTTTCAGGGAAAGTATAATAGACGCGTTAAAAAGGAGCACAGATCTGATGTTTGGCGGCAAGCAGTCCGTAGTATGCGGGTACGGAGAAGTCGGGAAGGGGTGCTGTCAAGCACTTAAAGCATTAGGATGTGTTGTGAGTATCTAAGTTATTTGTGTTTAGCTTGGTACAGTCAGCTACACATCAGGTTACCACAACCTGCCAAATTTTCTCACTTGACATTCAACCTAATGTGTATGACAGTAAGATGAGAGTCGATTGAAGAAATTTGACAGTTTTGTATACTTTGATGAGTGGCTGTACGTACCTAATGTATAGGTTAGAGGTCGAAATTACTTAAGGCCAGTTTTTTTACCCGTTTTTACCTATCAAATTGACTATGCATAGTTAACTTTTGACAATAGGGTATTTGACTAATTTTTTTATGTGTTAAAGACCCCTCAATTTTAAGAAACATCGCTGAAAGAATTACTTGATTCTCATTTGAATTACCTGAGATATCACAACTTTCAGAGCACATATTTTGGGCCAGCCCAAAAACGCTCTATACAAATGGCTACTGACGAGTGACGTCACTCCTTAGTATCTTGTGTGCGCGTCTAGTAAATTTTGTTTGGTAGCTATATCAAATGTTTCGTTTCAGTAAATGGTTTTATAATAATAGTTGGTGTAAAATGTATGGGTAGTTCAATGATATAATATATTTTTAAAATTGTTATACTTCATTTTTAAATTGAAGACTTGCCCATGAAACTTTCAATACTCACAAAACCAGCTAGACGTTATATTTTTAACTGATAATTTTGGCTATTGGTTCTTGTTTACCAATATTTTGATAAAGTATCAATATTTTTTACCCTAGTTGTAAATGTAGGTACCTACTAGTGTTTTTTTGTCAAGTGTATTGATCAACATTTTCTTTTCAGGTGTACGTTACTGAAATCGACCCAATATGTGCGTTACAAGCCGCCATGGACGGCTTTAGAGTTGTTAAATTAAATGAGGTGAGTGAACTGGACTGGGTCCCTCTCTTACACTGAGGATCGTGGGTTCAATTCCTACTCTAGAAACATATTTGTGTGGTAAACTCTTTGAACATATGTCGGACTGTGATCACCAATTCAGATTTTTTTATGAGATAGGTGGCAGACAAGACAGATCACCTAATGGTATGGTCGTCCGCCCATTGACACCATACCATACCAAAATATACCATTGAAACTTGAGAGGTTTGTCCGGGAAAGAAAACTACTCTTTTCACCAACAAAATATACAGTCAGCCACATATCACGTTACCACAACCTGTCAAATTACCTCAATTGATATTCAACCGAATGTGCAAGACAGTAAGATGAGACTCGATTGAAGAAATTTGACAGTTTTGTATACTTTGATGTGTGGCTGTACGTACCATACGACCATACCATAGATAGAGATAGATAAACCATAGAGAAAGGTATACTCTGGTTTTTAATCATGTGGAGTAAACTAACAGATGTCAATGTGTCCCCATACATTATTACTCAACTAGCTTTTGCCCGCGACTTCGTACGCGTGGACTTCAGGTTCGTAGAAACCTCAAAAATTGTAACCTATGTGTTATTCTGATGTATAAGCTATATTGTGGTAAAGTTTCATTCAAATCCATTCAGTAGTTTTTACGTGAAAGAGTAACCAACATCCATACATCCATACTTACAAACTTTTGCCTTTATAATAGTAGTAGGATTTAACTCATGCAAAATGTCAAAATTTCATCTGTCAGTTTACTCCACATGATTAAAATCAGAGTATACTCATATCAACGGTTTTTTCCCTTTATCCACAGGTTATCAGACAAGTAGACATAGTGATAACAGCCACGGGCAACAAGGGAGTAGTGACGCGGGAACACATGGAGCGCATGAAGAACGGCTGCGTGGTCTGCAACATGGGCCACAGCAACACCGAGGTGGACGTCCACGCGCTGAGGACGCCGGACCTGCTGTGGGAGAGGGTTAGGGGGCAGGTGAGGACTTACCTAAATAGATATAGTCGTAACAGCGACGGGGAACAAGGCGTCGTGACGCGGGAACACATACACAAAACTAAACAACACAAAACAACAAGTAATCCAATTAAAAACCAATAATTACAAAAGAAAGCCAATTGTTTGTGTAACAATAGAAAACCAATGTTTTTGTAACAATAGAGAACCAAGTGTTTTTGTAACAAAAAAAACCAATTGTGTTTGTAACAATAGAAAACTAAAGGTTTTTGTAACAAAAAAAAACCAATTGTGTTTGTAACAATAGAAAACTAAAGGTTTTTGTAACAAAAAAAAACCAATTGTGTTTTGTAACAATAGAAAACCAATGGTTTTTGTAACAATAGAAAACCAATTGTTTTTGTAACAATAGAGAACCAATTGTTTTTGTAAAAAAAGGAAACCAATTGTTTTTGTAACAAGTAGACAACAAACTATTTTTGTTACAATGGGAAATCAATTGTTTTTGTTACAATAGTTGTCTATTATAACAATAACAGCAACACTGAGGTGGACGTCCACGCTCCGCTCAATCCCAGCCAACTGTAGCCAATTCAGCTTTTAAAGGTGACCAAGATCCTTCTTGACCTGTGCGCCATAAGCTACTTACTACACAGCCAGGTCAATGTATGAGAAGTTTTGAGAATTTATTTATTTGTTTTTTTTTATGTGATAGGTAGCAGACGAGAAGGCGGATCACCTGATGGTAAGCAATTGCCGCCGCCCATGAACACATGCAACAAATGCGCTGCTAACCTTTTATCCCCCTTCCCCCCGATGGGCCTCCGGTACTCTCACTCATTTGGCGAAACACAGCACAGGAGCTACTTCACGCCGGTTTTCTGTGAGGCAGCGGTATCACTCCGGTCGAGCCGGCCCATTCATGCCGGAGGATGGCTCTCCCACAGTTAAATTTAATATACACTAGTGGCCCGCCCTCACTTCGCTTCGGGACCGTAATTCAGAAACGAACCAATAGATGGCGCTGTGCTCAATTACATCGCGCAAGCGTTTCGTGTTTTCGGTTTACCTATAGCCTTTTCGTTGTCTATAGAAGTTATCACTTTATAAATAGTATAGATAAAAAAAATGTAATTATAAATTGATTTGATATAAAATAAATAGGATTCAGTCAAAATGTATCATTAAAGAAGTCATGAATGAATGAATGAATGAATGAATATGCTTTTTATTGCACACAAAACAGAGGTATAAAACTTAAAACTAGTTATAACAGGAGTAATGTACAACAAAGGCGGCCTTATCACTATGAGCGATCTCTTCCAGGCAACCTTTGGGTAAAGGACCCTTGATCAAGGTGTCATCTATATTATAGTAGCATTTTGTTTGAGAATTTATTAATTTATTTATTATACATTTTCATATTTTTGTCTTCCAGGTGGACCACATAATATGGCCAAACGGCAAGAGGATAGTCCTGCTAGCAGAAGGCCGGCTAGCCAACCTGTGCTGCTCGTCGTTGCCTTCGTTCGTGGTCTCCGTGACGGCGGCCACGCAGGCTTTAGCGCTAATAGAGCTGTATAACGCACCCCAGCATAGATATAAGGTAAAAAAGAAGTAGAAGCATGTAGGTATATGATAGATATTCTGATAGATACTAGCAGCCGCCCGCGACTCCGTCCGCGTGGAAAAGTAACTTTTTACCCCCTTTTTTTATTGGTCAACCCCGCCGTTGCCCGGGGAACACCGGACCCCACGGTACACGTTTCTGACTGATACGAACTGGAATCAAGACAGCACTGATTACCAGCGGGGCCGCTCGTGGAGGTCGACGCACCTTAGCTCCCCAACTTTTTACCCCCTTTTTCAACCCCTTACAACCCCCTTTTCGCAATAAAAAGTAGCCTATGTCCTTTCTCAGGGTCTAGATTATCTGTATACCAAATTTCATTTAAATCCGTTGAGTAGTTTTGGCGTGAAAGAGTAGCAGACAGACAGACAGAGTTACTTTCGCATTTATAATATTAGTATGGATTCTTTATCGCACAGTAACACAGCAATAAACAGTGCAATAAGGCGGTCTTATCGCTTGTAGCGATTGTCCTCAATATAATAAAAAAAATAGTTTGTCCTGAAATCGGGTTGGGCCGTTAACTTTTATAATGAAGAAGCATGTATGATTGAAATCTCTAGAATTAAGAAGGTAAGGGAATAGTGAGTGGCAACTGTGTTTGCGCACACAGTTGAGCACTATATTATATTGTGAGTACGTAGCTGATCGTTAAGATTGGCTGCGATGTCTATGAGCGGCGGAATTGCTTACCATCAGGTGATCCGCCTGCTCGTCTGCTACCTATCACATAAAAAAAGGAAGGTTCTTAATTCGACCCGTGTGTTTTTTTTTGTATGAATGTTTATCGATTTCCGCTTATTATGACCATTCAATTTTTTATGACTCTTTTTTTGTTTGTCAGGCCATAATTCAAAGGTATAATTTTATCAAAATTTACTCAGTGGTTATCGAATAAACAACAAAAACCAAAAAAATTGTTCAATGGTATATATTGTGGATGTAGTCTTGAAGATTTTTTTTTTATGTTGATTGTCCATCCAGATGACCCCACTCCACCTGATGGTAAGCGGCTGTGAGATCCAAATATGAGATTGACAGGCACAAAAGAACAGACAAAGTGTCCATTGAGTCTGTCACTCTCACCCTGAAGGCCTGCTGAGATGCCGTTTCACGCCTCGCCTAAAAAACCCAGGATTGTTGAAACTTTTTTTTAAAATTAATAATATTTTACAAAAATATTTTCTTTTCAACCAGGCGGACGTTTACCTGTTACCAAAGAAGATGGACGAGTACGTAGCAAGCTTGCACCTGCCCACCTTCGACGCTCACCTCACCGAACTAACGGACGAGCAAGCTAAGTACCTAGGCCTCAACAAGGTGGGCCCGTTCAAGCCGAACTACTACCGCTACTAGCATAGACAATAGACGGTGATACTAAAAACGTGTTTTGAAATGTCATGTGAGTAAAAAAAATGGGGCGGAAAAATTGCGGTGGGCTCTTGGACTATAATTTTTTTTGGGTGGATTTTTTTGCTGTGGGTTCTTGGACTATGACGCCACTGACATAATAAAGTAATTTTGCAATAAATTACATTTTCTAAGTTTTCTTTAGTCTGGGTGTTCTGGGTTGACGCCCCCAGTTAATTATCGTCATCTGGTACTCATAGTACAGGGGTTGCCCTAGTTTGAGACCAGGTTGATTGGTGTGATTGTCTGGCGCCATTATTTATAATTTTTTTTAAAAACCTATGTTAGATAGCATATACTGGCACTCAACAGTTGACTTACATTTCAAAAGATTTTATTTGTTAGTGAAATCGATATTCCGAATCAGCGGTAGATTACTATATTTGTATAAAGCCCCTTTGGGCCCTATGGGGCCATACCGAATCAGCGGTAGATTGTCTATTATAATATTTGTCATTCAAAAGTGGTCTGTATGGACTTAAATTGTATAAAGATCTTTTCAATTTGATTTTATCACAAATATCGATACCTCCTAAGTATAAACCGTTATTTTTATTGTTTTAATGTTGAAGTTCTCTTAATAGATGCTAAATGAAGCCTTTGTGCCCTTTGGGGCCGTCCGAATCAGCAGTAGATTGCATATTTGACATTCAAAAGTGTCATGTACGGATTTATATCGTATAAAGATCTTTTCAATTTGATTTTATCACAAATATCGATACATCCTCAGTATAAACCGTTATTTTTATTGTTTTCAATGCTGAAGCTCTTTTAATAGATGCTAAATATTTTTTTATTGCTGAAGTAGACAGACGAGCATGCGGCCCATATGATGGTAAATGGTAACCGCCGCTCATAGACTACAACAATGCCGGGGCCAGTCATGCCGCTGCCTACCGTGAAAGAAATACCGTTGGTATTAAAGTATTTATTAAAATTATTCACGTGACATTTTAAAATACATCCTTTAGAAAGCTACGTTAATAGGCCTTTTAAAATACAATGTTTGAGTTTTTAACATAAAAAAATATTAAAATGTACATATATGGTTGTTCGTATGGCGCATAGAATATAGTAACAAAATTAGCTTAAAATACAGAGTGTATGTGTGAACATTTACATCCCTTTAACCATCCAGCTTTTAATGTGTTGAAGATAATTATGGTAAAAAACCAATGAATTATCTATGTCCATCCATCCATACTATTTATAAAGAGATAACTTCTATAGACAACGACAAGGCTTATAGGTAAACCGAAAACACGAAACGCTTGCGCGATGTAATTTAGCACAGCGCCATCTATTAGTACATTTCTGAATTACGGTCCTGAAGCGAATTGAGGGCGGGCCACTAGTATTTTATACGTACTGACCATTAACGTCGTAAGGCCCAGACAGCAGACATAATAGAAAATCAATTGTTTTTGCCTCGTTTGAGGCTTTTGGGTCTTACGACGTTAAGCCAAAGCAACATTTGCAGCAACATGGTAAAATTAGGTGTATTACGATATTTTTTTGAGATAAAATGAAGCACGTAAAAAAATATTTTTTTTTCTATAAAAAATAATTAATATTTTTTTTATAAATAAAAAAATATTTTAAGGGATAATCTTTAAATTAAAATTTTGAGTTTGGAAATTTATACACGCTATTCAGAAGGTGTTAAACTTGGGAGAGAATTTACAGAATTTTCGTTATTAGTTTTTATTAGCTTATTTTAATACTCAAGCAAATAATTACTTTCAAATCACTTAATACAAGCCACATCATCAATTAACCATTATAAACAACATGTCACATTAGAAAATTCCTCGTACATTTTTTACAAAATAATATTAACAAGTCAAATGACCGCCTTTGCGAATCTCCAAAAGTCGAAGTCATAGAACGAATGTTGTTTGATAGAAGACTATTAAGTCTTTAAACGGGTGTATATGTTCATAGATACACCCTGTATAACTGCTTTTGACGGTGGTCTGAATTTTGATCAACAATGTAGAATAAGTCACAGGGGGCATTTATATTGGTCTTTAATCAGATCGTAAGCCCGAATGCGGGCCCCAACGACCAATGTAAATGCCTTCCAATCCAAAACCATATTGTTATAATATATAATATATAGTCAACACGCTTTACCAAATGGGAAATGTATATGTTCCAAGCACCGGGAGCTATGGCTTGTGAATTCCGCTAGATGGCGTACTGTAAGACTAAGATCCAACTTCAACGTCATTGGTTGTTCAGTGACATTTTGACATCTCACATCAAAAATAACCAATCACCGCGTAAAATGCGTCAAAAATGTCATTTAACTACGGATTTTTGAGGAACTAAGGGAGTTCACATGTTTTGTAACTAGTGGGGCTACCATACTCTATGACATAAGCGGCAGTGGCGCCATCAATTTATTTTTTTGATTTTCTTGATGCATTATAGTTGCCGCCCCGTTGGTCTAGTGGTTTAAGTACCGGGCCGTGATCTCGGGGTCCCGGGTTCGAATCCCGGGTCGAGAAAAAAAATATGTTTCGAATTTTACGAACATAGCTCGGGTTTGTGATCACCAATCCGCATTAGGCAAGCGTGGTGATTAAGCCTAATCCCATCATAGTAGCGATGACTTGATTTCTATGATGGAGGCCTTTGCCCTGCAGTGGGACAGTATATAGGCTGATACTTTATTACAGTTGGAGCTCAGTTCTACAGTACGCCATCTGGCGGATTTTTTATCCCCATTTCAATATTAATCTAGTTCTAGTTTGTTGACCAAAGATTCTGAAAGGAGAAGCTTCGTGTAAAACGATCACATAGAGAAATAATAGCACGACATGGATCTTTTGGCTTGTGGATGATAATGTCATTTAGGTACGGATAACCACACATCAGTGTATCGCCGAGTGAGTGATGGTATCGTAGGTCCAATTCGGGGGGAAGGGGAGTTTGGAAGTTGGCTACACATTTGTAACATTCATCATTCATTTGTAAGTCAATTTAAGAAACTACATTTTCTAAGTTTTCTTGGGTCTGGGTGTTCTGGGTAGACGCCCCCAGTTAATTATCGTCACCTGGTACTTATAGTACAGGGGTTGCCCTAGTTTGAGACCAGGTTGATTGGCGCGATTGTCTGGCGCATTTATTTATTTATTTATTTATCATTGGTGTTGCGGGTGTCTATGGGAGGCAGTAATCTCTTACCATCAGGTGGTCCGTTTGCTCGTCTGTCACTTATCACATAAAAAGATTAATGTTAAAAGCTGTCAAACTTCAATCGATTTTCACTTTAATGTCAAACACTTATTCGATAGATGGCAAAATTCGATAGATGGCGTTACGTTGACGTCAGGTCCAACTTTGACGACATCGGTTGTTTCATAAGATAACTTCATAATTTTGACATGATACATCAAAATGTAACCAATCCACTCGTTGTTGGACCTGACGTCAACGTAACGCCATCTATCGGATTTTGCATTTGCGAAAACCCTCATTAAAAGTTTGTAGTAAACTGATGTGTGGTTGTCAGTACATAGATGTTGATGATTGTTCTGGTAATTTCCAAACACCATTTGTTTCGATTTCTCTACGTTCTAAAATATCTTGGTCGCACCACAAAATAATTACACACAGAAGTTAGACTTTGACCTGATTTTGAATTTAGAAGAGTTCGTTGACATATGCTAGGGTTGTTGCCCGGCATGAGTACATAAGCGCGCGGCCTCTACCATAGACCTCGACAGTTCGACAATCTTATGTCATAAGTTAGGATTAATGTGGTCGAAAAGGCGTATTTCCCCGTTAGTGCGCATGCGTGAGTACATGACACGTTGTTAGCTCTTAGTGGGCAGCCTACTTTCTGTGTGTAATTATTTTGTGGTTCTAAAATATCTTGGTCGCACTGTATTATGCTTTTTGAGGTAAAGTGCCGTAAGTCACTTTTTTCAATTTTGTCACAAGTAAAATTTTATGTTTAAATTTTGTTGTTTGTAATACTACATGTTAAACACAAATAGAGCGTAAAAAATATAAGTCAAAAGGCAGCGCATTTGATACTTAAAAAGTATTAAATTTTTTTGATATTTTTTTTTATTGAATACCGATTTAAATTTAATTAACCTACCTATTTTTTAGTTTAAGCATGTTTTGACATTATATATCTCAACTTATTAGACTACTTACATCACTTTATTTCAAAGATATTATATTAATAAATTCAATCAAATTCTTTGTTAAATTGAAATCACAGGCAAATATAGCCATTAAAAGTATAGCAAAATATTTAAAATTAACATCTACCATGACCATTGCTAAGTTATATAAATTAATGTGTTATTTTTTGTATGTTTACTTTAAGTCTGTAAGTTTCTATAATAGGATGCACGTAGCTAATTTTCTAAGGGCTTGTTCACGATTACACGATGATGGATGATGATAGCGATTCCCGCACAAACACAAATGTTTGTTGATGATACAGACCTTTCTTTCGGGTTTGGAGGTGTGTAAACTTAGTTGGTCCTGGCTTCTATAGTACAAGGGAATACCTTAGTGAAACAGTAACATCCATACTAATATTATAAATGCGAAAGTAACTCTGTCTGTCTGTCTGTCTATCTGTTACTCTTTCACACCTAAACTACTGAACGGATTTAAATGAAATTTAGTATACAGATGATCTAGACCCTGAGAAAGGACATAGGCTACTTTTTATTGCGAAAAGGGGTTAAAAGGGGGGTAAAAAGTTACTTTTCCACGCGGACGAAGTCGCGGGCGGCCGCTAGTAGGTACATAAAAAGTACCTTACCAGAAACAGATGGCGCTATGTTCTATACAAAAAATAAGATCTTATACGATCTTACATCGCGATAGCAAAGTTTGCATACCGACTCGAGATCTATTCCGAGCAGATACGACCTGTTGATGTTGTTTACGTGATCTTTGAGAGCCGGCAACGCATTTGTGACGCCTCAGGTGTTGCAGATGTCCATGGGCGGCGGTGATCACTTTCCACCAGGTGAGCCGTTCGCTCGTTTGTCCGCTATAACGTAAAAGCAAATACCACCAACCAAGTTAATATTTTTAAAACTTTTGCAGTTACAATATTAGTAGGATGAATTGAAAAAAAAAAAACATTTTGCGACGTGAACTTGCCCTAATCACTAGAAGTTACTTGATGATTGAAAAAGATGGACAATGTTATTAAAATGTGTTATGACAATAGATTTGTAATTGCAAGTGTCGTTAATTTAACACCTAAAACGTTTGTAAAATTAGTCCTAGTTCGGGAAATATTTTAATGTAATTTTCAAACTTCTATAGTTTTGAGACTGGCAAGTTTAAAATCTTAAAGGACTTCTTAGTTTCAAAAAGTTGATATAATTTAAACCACCAAATTGGAGGTTTGAAAATTGTTCAAAATGTTCTTTCCGACTCTACCCATTATTTTATTGTGATTTATAACTTTAAAAATTTGCATTTTGAATTGTTTTTATCATATTGGCATTTAAACCATAAAATTTAACATATTATATTGAATTAGAGTATGTACACACTTAGTATTGCTTGCAGACTTAATTTTTCGGCCCTCGATCCAAAGAAGACGTTCTTATTTAAAGAGCTACGATCGCTTACTGTATGCTATCATTACTTTAGCTAACGGAAATCCTGATTCGAGCTAGTTATGTGTCTGCAAGTAAAAACGTACTTTAATTAACAGTAATTTGGCCTAAATTGATGTTATTTTTGTTCTTATTAAGTATTAATGTGGTCTCAATTAAAGATATTAATTTTTGAATCTAAAAACACCAAAAAGTATTATTTTTGATTAGATTAGTGAAAAAATCCAAAGAATCCTGTGGTTATTTTTTCTAATAAAAATGTGATACATGTGTATTGTTTTTCCGATTTTTTCGGTAGCAAATGTATATAATCAGGTTTGTTAAATTGTTTATGCTTTTGTTTATGCTTCACAGCAAAGAATAATGATATCAATTAATTAGCAAAAAGTAGTATTTAGTTAGCTAATGGGTGTGGTTTTATTACATTTAACCGAAAAAAACTATTTAATAACTGAGCCATATTTTTTTGCCGAAAAAAAACTGAATACATTTTGAAGTTAAATGTAAATAAATCACATCCAATGTACAGAACTTAGACAAAAACTAGTGGATTTGCATCTTAGATAAAATGAGAAAAAAGTGTGGAAAAAATATGACAATTTTGTTTATTATTTTTATTGATTAAAGTCCAAAATAAAAATTAAGCAGCATTTAAGAGTATTTGCAGTCGCTAAATGTAGACAATAGGGTGGGGTTCAACCTACGGTTTTAGATGCCGCTCCATTAAAAATAAATGGATTACCGTATATTTTATATGTTATTTTAAATGAGTTTTTATTTTTGACTTTTATTTTTATGTTTTAAGATTTTATTTTATTGTTAAGTTTTTTTATTAAAATACTAAAAAGGTCGATTACCTAAAGCTGGCGTGATTTTGATAAAAAAATAGGAGTAACTTAAAATATTGTTAATAAAGAAAACGAGAATGTGTATTGCACATGCCAGCAGTAAATAATCGACTATATTTCTTATAATTTAAGTGCCATTTTCAAGTGCAATGATTTGTCCTAAAATTGACAATCTAGTATTACTATCGGTGTTATTTTTAGTCAGAAAATATAGTTTTAACACAGCTTTAAGCAAGTACAAAGTGTAGACGTTAATTTTTATTTTTTAATTAGTCGAATCTTGTCATTCTAAATTAAATGCAAAAAAATATAACATTTCAATGGTAAAAAGGGATAATTTTGTTTAATTTAAAAGTATTTTAATGGATTTTATGATTATGACAATTTGTAAAAAAAAACCTATATCTACCATTTTAATTCAATTTCAAAGACAACCTTACAACAAAGCTTAAACGAACACTTGCGCGATTTAATTGACGCCGTTGTTACTCAACTGGCGTGGCATGTCTGCCACCTATAGGGCAGGCCACCGACCATAGGTTGATATTGCAACTTTCTAATAAAGTGGTTACAAAACACATAAAATCGAATGAATGCCTTGAAATTCATAAAATTCAGTTACCACCCTTTGGCCGACGGGTTTTTATGCCTTTAAAAATGTATATTCAAAATTATCACTTTTTTCATTGAAAATTGCAAAGTTTTTTTAGATTTAAAATAATGATTTCTGCTGTAGTTACATTCATAACAAACCTTATTGTGTTTTAATGGAAATTGTATGGATTTCGTATTGTAATGGTATTTGTGTGTATGGGAATTTCACATGAAATCATTGGAATATTAAAAATACTAGCGATCCGCCCGGGCGTCGCTAATGTGCTATATAATATGTATAAAAACTTTCACTTATTATACTAAAAACACCGCATGGAAATCAGCTGTGTAGATTTAAAAATCTAAGCATAACATAACCACACAATAATAATCTATATGTAGGTAGATGTGACAAACCTACGGGTCAGGGTTATAGGGGGTTGAAATTCGATTCAAAAAGGATGGTAGGCCGTGCCGCTTTTTTGCTCGACTTGGCGGGGGCACTGCCGTGTCCCCAGATAAACACAAAATCTCATTACACATAGGGTGTATCTGTGAACATTTACACCCCTTTAACCACGACTTCTACCGACCATTCACACAAAGAGTCACGTGACCAACTTTGTATGAAAAGATGAAATTTTTTAATGCGAATTTCCAAAAGTCGTAGAACATTATTAATTTGTTTAAAATGTTGGTCGACGTGATTAAAAGGTTGTAAATGTTCGCAAATGCATCCTGTAGAACAGCAGTTTTTTAGCTTGCTTAAGAGGCTAGATTCGTTTATTACCTATACATATAAGAGTCTTCGGTTTCGCAAAATAAGTATGTACCTACCTAGTAAAAATACCGGTTTGAGATAATGTTGTAAGTTACCATATTTAAATGGAGCAAGATTTTGTGTGAAGTTCCCTAAATGAAAGCCTAACAAAGCTGGATGTATAGTAGAAGAATTAATAAGGGTATTGTTGCCATGTTTTAATACAATAAACAGTTAGAAAAAATATAGTTTTTTATTTTAACTCTCTTGTTAATTCGTTTTTCCTTTGGGTAAGACAGGAATATGGCTTGACCAGACCGGAGTGATACCACGGCGTGTAAGTTACCATATTTAAATGGAGCAAGATTTTGTGTGAAGTTCCCTAAATGAAAGCCTAACAAAGCTGGATGTATAGTAGAAGAATTAATAAGGGTATTGTTGCCATGTTTTAATACAATAAACAGTTAGAAAAAATATAGTTTTTTATTTTAACTCTCTTTTTTAAATACTTCATATAACCGGGACTAAACGCGACGAAATTTAATAAGTACATTCTAGCACTTACTGCTTGACGTTTCGACTGCGTTACAACAGCCGTGGTCACAAGCGAACTGGAGGCGCACGGCGTCGTCTGCTACGCCCGGCTTGTGCATCTTCGGATACCCTCTCGTTTCGATATTTGCACTGCCACTAAATAAACTGTCAGTGAAGTCACTCCGACACACTACGCTTACAGTATCTGGGTTGGATGTAATTTGTAACGGCAAATGGCGAGGTTTACACTTATTAATCACTGGATTCCACGCCGATGACAATTTGAACCCGTCTTCACGATTGAAATTCCGGTATTTCTTAATCTCAATCGCTTCACGTACCAATCTCGTGTGGTAATGCCAAGCAAACGAAGACGAAAGAAACGTCAAGCAGTAAGTGCTAGAATGTACTTATTAAATTTCGTCGCGTTTAGTCCCGGTTATATGAAGTATTTGTATAATGCAACGCGAAAGTTTAAAAACATATCTCTTTTTTAAGTCGTTTTTCCTTTGGGTAAGACATGAATATGGCTTGACCAGACCGGAGTGATACCACGGCGAAGACCGACGTGAATCATAGCCTGTTTCGTGGAGTGTGTGAAAGTACCGAAGGTACAATCCACAACTTTTTTATGTGTTTATATCAAAAGAAATTGAAAGATTACTTGATTCTGATTAGAATTACCTAAGATATCACAATTTTAAGAGCACATATTTTGGGCATGCCCGAAAACGTTCTATACAAATGGGTACTGTCGAGTGACGTCACACGCTAGTATCTTGTATGCGCATCTAGTAAATTTTGTTTTGTAGCTATTTCTTTTTTTTTATGTATTAGGTAGCAGACGAGCAGGCGGCATTGCTTACCATCACCTGATGGTAAGCAATGCCGCCGCTCATAGACACCTGCAACACTGGTAGAGTTACAAGTGCGCTGCCAACCTTTTATCCCCTTCCCCCGGGTGGGCCTCCGGTACCCTCACTCGGCGAAACACAGCACAGGGGCTGCTTCACGCCGGTTTTCTGTGAGGCAGTGGTATCACTCCGGTCGAGCCGGCCCATTCATGTCGAAGCGTGGCTCTCCCACAGTTTAAATACCCTATTGATGCCAACGCTCAAAGGACGCTAGTGTGGGGTCACTGTTAGTCCACGTTTTACCCAAGTGCACGATGTAGATGGTCCGTGACAATGATCGATAAACGGCTCAGTCATTTGTTGTAAGTCCCTAAGCCCGGATAAGATATGCTATTATCAGCAACTAGTCCGTAATCCATTGGACAACAGAAAGGTGAAATCTATACTATTTACCCGAGACTTCGTCCGCGTGGAATAGTATCTTTGGGTAGCATTTTTAATTATTTAATGATTTTCACCCCTTCTTTTAATCCCTTACAACCCCATTTTCGCAATAAAATGTACCCTATGTTCTTTCTCAGGGTCTAGCTAGATCATAATTCCATTAAAATCCGTTCAGTAGTTTTGGCGTGAAAGAGTAACAGACAGACAGAGTTACTTTCGCTTAGATTAGGATAAAGGAGTAAATAAATAGATACACGAGGTGGACTGACGATCTAGTGAGGGTCGCGGGAGTCCCTTGGATGCGGGTGGCACAGGACCGATCTGTGTGGAGAACATTAAGGGAGGCCTATGTCCAGCAGTGGATGTTTGGCTGAAATATAAATAAATGATGAGAGAGATGAATAAATAAATGAGAAAAAAAACGTAGTTCGGTTGATCGACCACCCATCTGCATTAGCCAAGCGTGGTGATTAATCGTAATCCCATCATAGTAGCGATGGTCTTGATTTCAATGATGGAGGCCTTTGCCTTGCAGTGGGACAGTAAATAGGCTTATTATTTTTATTTACTTTATTACAAAATTAAAGATTAGGTATCCATTGACGCCATTTCTCAGAACTGAGAGTTACTAACCTTTGTATTAATCTTTTAATGGCAATAATCTTTGATTGCCACTATCAATTAATAAGATTAGGAACCTACTATTTTTATGCAGCAGACGGATCACCTGATGGGAAGCGATTGCGGGGAGGTAGAGTAGCCTTCTTTATGTTTTCAGTTGGTCCTAATTTAATTCTTATTCGCAAGCCAAAATCAATTTGGCATGTTTAAAAACTAATTAAGTACTATGTATGGATTAGAGTCGAAAATAAAATATAAAGGAGTGTCGATTTCAGCGCAATAAGAACACATGCAATACCAGTGGCGTCACAAGTGCGCTGCTAACTTTTTATCCCCTTCCCCCCCGGTGGGCCTCCGGTACCACTCACTCGGCGAAACACAGCACAGGAGCTGCTACACGCCGGTTTTCTGTGAGGCAGTGGTAACACTCCGGTCGAGCCGGCCTATTTATGCCGAAGCATGGCTCTCCCACAATTGTAGTAGGTAAGTTACAGAATATCCTCAATATAACAAACACTAAACATGTGTAATTAATTAAAATATTATCTTTAAGTTGGTATTATGCTAGCACTATCTACTATATCATAATGAATTTGAATTTGATAATTTTGATACCACGTGCCGAAATATGAAAAGGGTACCCTACCGTTGTTTTATGTGATAGGTGGTAAACGAGCAGACGGATCACCTGATGGTAAACCGGCGTGAAGGCGCCTGCGCTGTCTTTTATCGAGTGAGCGAGGGTACTGGAGGCCCAATTGGGGGGAAAGGGGGTTAAAGGGTGGCACCACACTTGAGGCTCTACTGGTGTTGCAGGTGTCTACAGGCGGTGGCAATCGCTTACCGTCAAGTGATCTTGTTCATCTGCCACCTATCACATAAAAATACCGTGCGGATAGAACAAAAATGACTTACGGTGCCGAGACGTGGACACTTAGGTACGGCTGGACTAATGCACTGGTTCAAAGTCGCTCAAAGAGCTATGGAAAGGGCTGTGCTCGGAGTATCTTAAGGACCGCTTCAGAAATGATGTAATCCGACAGAGAACCAGAGTCACCGACATAGCCCACCGAATTAGCAAACTGAAGCGGCAATGAGCTGGTAATATTAGCCGCAGAACTGACAACCGCTGGAGCCGTAAAGTCCTTGAGTGGAGACCGCGACTCGGTAAACGTAGTGTTGGACGCCCTGCGGCAAGATGGGATGACGACATTCGAAGGCTGGCTGGAGTGAGCTGGATGAGAGTGGCCGAAAATCGGGAGCGGTGGCGTGCATTGGGGGAGACCTATGTCCAGCAGTGGACGAGCGTGGGTTGCTGATGATGATAACAAAAATAGCAATTTAATGATTCAAAGACTCCTTGAATACAAGTATCCCTGAGTAATTATTCTAGTAATACTTAAGTACATATTTAATGAGAATCACTTATGACGTAAAGTACCTACTGGTAATAGTAAGTACGTACAGCCACACAACAAAGCTGTCAAATTTCTTCAATCGACTCTCATCTTACTGGCATACATATATACAGGCTGTATCTGTGAACATTTACATCCCTTTAATCACGTGTTCTATCAACCATTCTGAACAACATTTGTTCATCAACAACTTTTCCAAATTCTTCGAAAAAATTTTCGACTCCCCATACAAAATGACCAAGTCACGTGACCGTTGACGTTGACGTCACGTTGACGTGGTACAGTCAACCACACATCAGGCTATCACAACCTGTCAACTTTCCATAATTGATATACAGGGTGTATCTGTGAACATTTACATCCCTTTAACTACGTATTCTATCAATCATTCTGAACAACATTTGTTCCATGACTTTTGAAAATTCGCATAAAAAAAAATCATACCTATTTCCATACAAAGTCGGTCACGCGACTTGGTCATTTTGTATGGGGAGTCGAAAAATTTTTCGATAAATTTGGAAAAGTTGTCGAACGAATGTTGTTCAGAATGGTTGATAGAACATGTGGTTAAAGGGATGTAAATGTTCACAGATACACCCTGTACCTATAAAAAAACATAACAGTATAAGTACCAACTTAATGTGTAAATAATCGTTATAATAGGAAACTGTATGATGCAAATATATTAACGTTTACCGTAGAATATGGAAAAACAGGTTAAAATGCACAGGAAATCATCAATTAATAGCCTACAAACAAACTAAGGTAGGCGTTTTCCTGCATTTTTAAAGATCTTGTTACTATGTAGTAAAGGTAGGTAAACATTGAGCTAGTGGCTTGCTCAGTATCACGACTCCGCGAGGGAAAAAATCCTACTGGGTGTCCTGGTAGGTCATGCATCTACAAGGCTGCATTGCGCCAAACAATTTGGCTCAAAGGGGCGAGCGCGATTTGTGGTACGGTCCAGTCCCGGCTGTGGGGTATCCGACCGCGATTGCGCTGAGATGGACACCCCAGGGGTTTTGGTTAGGGTTAGAGTCCCACACACCACCTTGTCCCCCACATGTGGCAAGGTGAAGGCCATGATGGTTGCCCCTGGGGAAAAAAAGTAAAATTGAGCTCTACAATATAGTATCTGTATTTTTGGTACCAAATAAACAGTGAATGAGGGTACCGGAGGCCCAATCGGAGAAAGGCGTTTAAAGGTTGGCAGCGCACTTGTGACTCTATTTGTGTTGTAGGCGTAGGTACTTAAATAGGCGGCAGCAATCGCTTATAAAATACTAGTCATTCGTCCTGGCTTCGCACGAATGCAATGGAGTTTATCGGGTAAAAAAAATCCGCTAGGTGGCGTATTGTAAAACTGAAGTCCATTTACACGGCGATTGGTTAAATTAATGTTAGATTGGAAAATGTCACAAAACAACCAATGACGTTGAAGTTCTGAGAAATAAATTAATAAGTTGATTTGATAGATGACAAACAACAGAGTATACCTACATTGAGATAGGTATTTTTCCTACCATAGTTGGACATAGTTATGCAAATCAGAACCAACCCACAATATAAAATTTAAAGTCAATTAAGTACATAGGTATGTACAGTGGCCAGCACATCAAGTTACTACAATCTGTCAAATTTCCTCAGTTGACATTGAACCAAACACGTTTGACATAAAAGTGAGGTTCGATTGAAGAAATTTGACAGATTGTAGTAACTTGATGTGCTGGCCACCGTACATCCGAAATCCGAATTGATTGGTTCTTGTTTGCAAAATTAACTATGTCCAGTTATACTTTTTTGCAAAATCTTGTGTGTTATGTGTTACAAATCAACTTCTTTTTCATGATAGACGAGCCATAAGTGCACTGCCAACCTTTTAACTCCCCACCTATCCTCGCTCACTCAGCGAAACACAATGCGCTGCTTTCCGCCGATCTACTGTGAGACCGTGGTCACTCAGGTCAAGTCGGCCCATTCATGCCGAAGCGGGACTCTCCCTTGACAAACTTGTAATGGCTTGACTTACACAAATAGGTCTTTCCAAGTTTCATTTGCGTTTATGATGAGGAATCTTAACTGTGTCATCAGTTTTCCACTACAGTATAATATTTCTAACATTTTCCGTCCACCCCCCAACAAGGAAACATATAACATATAAAATATCAAATAAATATGTATGATTAATACAAATACGCCATTTATAAAACAGTGTTCAAGTATGTGTTATCTTAAGAAGATATAGTATTTTATCATATTAATAAAGATGATTAATTTATATTCGCTAAAACTCTGTGGGTTGTGAAGTGATAATGGTGTGCAAATAAATTTAAAAAAAGTTATTAAAAAAATATTTAAAAAAACGAAGTGTCAAAAGTTTATTGGTAAAATAAAATAAGGATATTTTCAATCACATCATTAGGTAAGTTTTTTTAAATTATTAATCTAGTGAAAGCTTAAAAACCTATTAAATAAAAAATACACAACGTCTCATACATTGACCTGACTTTGTACTTAGTAAGTATCTCTTGTGTTACAGATATCAGGCTACAGAGGAACACAAATGTAATACTTAAATTATGTTAAGGCACCTAGAATACAATGTACAGTGGCCAGCACATCAAGTTACTACAATCTGTCAAATTCCTCAGTTGATATTGAACCAACACGTTTGACATAAAAGTGAGGTTCGATTGAAGAAATTTGACAGATTGTAGATACAACGTACTCTGTGGATTGTAGTAACTTGATGTGCAGGCCACCGTACCTACCTCTATCTTACTAATCGTTAATGGACTTTATGTCTAAAACAGTATTTGACTTAAATTAAATTAGGGAATTTAGACAGATTAACCGGATGTGCGCTCGTTTATACTTTTTTTAATTATTTTTATTACAGACAATATGTACATACCTAACGTAATAAAAAATACATTTCGTGTGTTATAAAAAAATATTGTCATTTTGCCTTGTCGATTTGTCATTTAAACTTAATTAAATATGAAGTTCATTATGTTTTAATAATTGTGAATTGCAAAACGCTCTAATTAAATTTATTATGACATAAATCATAATTTAAAAAATAAACAAGCAAGAATTTTTTTTTACACTTTTAAGCTTATGGCAATTTAACATTGCTTCATATTATTTAAATTAAATTATTAATGATTCATTATTTTATCTTTATCATAATATGACGTATTTATAACTAGTTGTTATTAGAAAGCAAAACAAAAACGTATCGGATAAAAATTGTAAAAACTAAAACCGATAAAAATCAGTGCTACCGACTACATAAATTGAATATCTAGGATTAGATAGATAAAAGAATTTATCTAACAACGTTTTTGATTATTATAACGATTAATGACTAAGGAATGTAGATAAATCTACAGGGTATAAAATAAATAAATATTAAGACGGCAGGAAATACACACACCTGACAGAACCACCAGGTCGCTTACCATCAGGTGATCCGTTTGCTGGTCTGCCATCTATTAGATAAAAAAGAAATGTTTCGATAGGTATAGATCAATAGCGAATTAAATTGTATGATTAATGATTTAATGGACAAGAACGCCTTCCATACAGGTGGAGTTTCAAATCCGAGCAGGCACCTCTGGAAACCTCACACCTCTGTACAATGTGTCTATAAAGTCATAAAATTAATTGCAAAAAGCACTAATTACAATTGTGACATGTGCAATCAAGTGAATGTATCCTAACTAATGCGAAAGTAACTCAGTATGTCTATCTGTTATTGTTTCACGCCAAAACTACTGAACGGATTTGAATGAAATTTGGTATATTAGATGATCTAGACTCTGAGAAAGAATATAGGCTACTTTTTATTGCGAAAAGATACTATTCCACGCGGAAAAAGTCGTAACAGCTAGTCTTCTATACTATCTATAAAGATATAACTTCTATAGACAACGGCAAGGCTTATAGGTAAACCGAAAACACGAAACGCTTGCGTGATGTAATTGGACACAGCGCCATCTATTGGTTCATTTCTGAATTACGGTCCCGAAGCGAAGTGAGGGCGGGCCACTAGTAAGTAAATAAATAAAACCTGTGAGCCGATGGCTATTGCATAAAAACATGACTCATATAGCAAAAGTTAATGTGATATAAATTCATATTTTTACTACAAATGAGCATCTTTAGGTATAATTAGTTTTGTGAAATAATGTCTGGTCTTTCTGCTGTCCATGCGTCTTTAATTTTGCCGACTCAAGTAGTAAGTACGTATGAATTATACAGGGTTAAATTGTAGTAAAATACATATTTATTTGCCCACTGCTTTGCGACGGCTAAGAACTATTAATAAAGTTATCGGCGGCGGTAATCGCTGACCATCAGGTGATCCGTCTACTTACCTGCCACCTGATTTGCTGTAACTTTTATAAAAATCATGAATACGCCTCATACGCCAAAAGGTCGGGGTTCGATCCCGTTCCAGATTAGAATTTTACTGTCCACTGCAGGGCAAAGATCTCCATCGTAGAAATCAAGTCATCGCTACTATGATGGGATCAGGCTTAATCACCACGCTTGGCTAATGCGGTGCGGTGATCACAAACCCGAGCTCTTCTCTAAAAATTCTAAACATACTGACTTTAACATTTTGATCGACCCGGGAATCGAACCCCGAGATCATGGCGTGCTATATAAAATCACTAGACTTACGAGACGTTTGCAAATATGCACATAGATTTGAAACATCCATAGGTGCATGCTCAGATTCGAACTACGACCCCCGAATGGAAAGCACGTTTTTATCCACTGATCTACCACCACTCTTATTATTTTAACCCTGTATGACAATAGATAATTTATGAATGAAAGGTGCAGGCTATGTCTTTTGAAGTATTTACGAAATTAAGCGGTATTTCCGAACCGGTACGACATCCAAATCTTCAAGAATCGAGCCTATACCTTCCTAAAAGGCCGGCAACGCATCCGCACTCCTTCTGGTGTAGCTGATATCCATGGGCTGCGGTGTTCACTTACCATCAGGTAACCCGCTTGCTCGTTTGCCTTCCTATAATATAAACAAAAAAACACATTTCTGTAAAGCGTGAAGCAGCCCCCTGTGCTGTGTTTCGCCGAGTGAGTGAGGGTACCGGAGGCCCACCAGGGGGGAAGGGGATAAAAGGTTGGCAGCGCACTTGTAACTCCACTGGTGTTGCAAGTGTCCATGAGCGGCGGCAATTACTTACCATCAGGTGATCCGCCTGCTCGTCTGCTACCTATCACATAAAAAAAAAGCGGCACTTATTTGTCATCATCGACGATAACCTTGAGAGCCACAGTTTGGCATGAATGGGCCGGCTCGACCGGAGTGATACCACGGCCTCACAGAAGACCGGCGTGAAGCAGCGCTGTGTTTCGCCGAGTGAGTAAGGGTAATGAATGGAGACCGCTAATGAAGGTAGGTAGGTAGGTATGAGAATGGTAATGAAGGGTAAAATGTGTGACTCGCATGATTTTTGACATCCGCATTTGGAGGCTCACTTGGGGGAAAGGGGGTTAAAGGTTGGCAGCGCACTTGTTACTCTACTGGTGTTGCAGGTGTCTATGGGAGGCGGTAATCGCTTACCATCAGGTGATCCGCCTGTTCGTCTGCTATCTATCACATAAAAAAGAATAGGTACCTAATTTAGATTTTTTGTATTTTTGCCTTTCATTCATAAATTATAGTAGTCATAGACAGTTAAAATTTCTCTAGGGTGGGGATCGAACCCACGAACTTTAGCGTATGAGGCAGAGTCACTACCAATTGCGCCATCCGGCCAGTTTTTTTTTTTATAGTATAGGAAGGCAAACGAGCAAGCGGGTCACCTAATGGTAAATAAACACCGCCGCCCATGGACATCAGCTACACCAGAAGGAGTGCGGATGCGTTACCGGCCCTTTAAGAAGGTATAGGCTCGTTTCTTGAAGATTTGTATGTCGTACCGGTTCGGAAATACCGCTGCGGGAAGTTGATTCCACAGTCTATATAAATGTAATACTTAAATACATTATATGCCGCCCTACCAAATGCCAGTCTATAAAGATATAATACTTAAAAACATTAGGTACATACATGCAGCCCCCAAAATTGTTTACCTAAACCTAGTCCCCATTAGGATACATCACGCAATTGGACAGCACGCGAGCAAACATCGCATGATGTATCGAATGATTCAAAAAGTTACTGATTCTTCAAACATGACTAATCAGTAGGTATCAAATATCAGCTGACGGATCCGTACATTAAAGATATGTTTTTAAACTTTCGCGTTGCATTATACAAGTCTGTAGATACTTCATATAAAAAGGGCTATACGAATGAAACCTATTTACACGAAAATACGATATTTTTTATGAAAGCTAAAAGTGACCGTTTTACCAATAATTAACTTTATTGTTACTTGTCGCGTGTTATAAATATTGTATTGCATCTTGAAAAATCCAATTTACTTGGATCTAAGTCTGTAATGTTTTATTTTCTTCAAAAAACCTATTTACTTACACTGATTGTGGCGAAAATACGATATTTTTTAAAAACGGTCACTTTAAGCAATAATTAACATTATTGTTACTTGTAGCGTGCTAGAAATATTGTATTGCATCTTGAAAAATCCAATTTATTAGATCTTAGATCCAAATCTAAGTCTGTAATGTTTTATTTTCTTCGAAAAATATCATATTTTCGCCACAATCCGTGTAAATAGGTTGGCGGCGCTAGTTTCATTCGTATAGTCCCTTTTCTAGCACATACAGCTTGACGTTTCGACTGCGTTACAAGTTGTGGTATTGCAGGTGTCCATGGGCGGCGGTAATCGCTTACCATCAAGTGATCCGTCGGCTCGTCTGCTACCTATAAATAAAAAAAAGACATGTCGATGAATTTATCTCTTTTTAAATTTGTAGTATAGGTGCTGTTTTATTTAGAAACTCGACACAGAACCCTAAAAATAGTAATCTTAATAAGTGCTATCATTGCAATAACATATTATAAGCTATAAATTTTGACTTGCTTTTATTTAAATTTAGTTATAGAACTAATAGAGAGGTTTTTCCATAGTTGGTGTTTCCGCGCGTGACAAAAATTGATTAATATTAGTGACAAAATTGTTTAGTTATAAAGAGATAAAACAACAAGAAGTTAGGTAGGTGGGTGTTATATGTATTTAAGTAAGTAAATAAGTATATTTGTGTTCCTCTGTTATCTAATATCTGTAACACAATATGATTGTGCTTAAGGGGCTATACGAATGAAACTAGCGCCGCCAACCTATTTACACTGATTGTGGCGAAAATATGATATTTTCGAAGAAAATAAAACATTACAGACTTAGATTTGGATCTAAGATCTAATAAATTGGATTTTTCAAGATGCAATACAATATTTCTAGCACGCGACAAGTAACAATAATGTTAATTATTGCTTAAAGTGACCGTTTTTAAAAAAATATCGTATTTTCGCCACAATCAGTGTAAGTAAATAGGTTGGCGGCGCTAGTTTCATTCGTATAGCCCCTTAAGTAAGTACTAATATATAAAATTTGTGTTCCTCTGTTCACATATAAGACTTTATCTGTAACATAAGTGCATAAGTTACTTAGTACCTACGGAGTCAGGTCATTGTATGAGTTGTTGTGCGAATTTATTTATCGAAAATATAAACCGCTAAAACATACTTTTTATGTAATTTGATTCAAATATGCATGCACTTGTGACGCTAGTGGTGTTGCAGGAGTCTATGGGCAGCGGCAATCGCTTACCATCAGGTGATCCGTCTGCTCGTCTGCCATCTATAACATACAAAAATATAATATTCCGTCATGTTTTTTCATATATAGGATTGGGCGCCAGATATGTTATCCATTCATCTTAATTTCAAATGAATAGGCATTGCAATTTTATCTTTGATTACATTTTGACAAACTTATCATGAATTTTAATGAATGACTTTAATTTCAATTAAGTTAATTATTTATCTACGCATCTATACCTATTCAAAGATGTATTAATTAGTAAAAAAATATTTACGAAAATTTTGCAATTGTTGTAGGTACATAGGCTTACTTTTTTTTAGTTAAAAACTCTTAAGATATTTTGGATGTCCATCTGTAAGTCAAGACCCTTTTGCAAGCGTGGTGATTAAGCCCAATCCCACTTAAAAGCGATGACTTGATTTCTATGATGGAGGCCTTTGCCCTGCAGCGGAACAGTATAAGGGTGTATCTGTAAACATTTACATCCCTTTAACCACGTGTTCTATCGACCATTCCGAACCAAATTTGTTCAACAACTTTTCTAAATTCTTCGATAAAAATTTCGAGTCCCCATACAAAATGACCAAGTCACGTGACCGACTTTGTATGGAAAGATGAAAATTTTCTATGCGAATTTTCAAAAGTCATAGAACAAAATTTGTTTAGAATGGTTGGTAGAACACGTGGTTAAAGGGATGTAAATGTTCACAGATACACCCTGTATAGGCTGATACTTTACTACCTTAGTTATGGAAATTTAAGGTAAGTGCCTAATTAAATGTTTTGCAATTATTAAAGTTTCAAATATTTTTTTCAGTTATGCAAAAACCCTTACTAGTCCTCCTCGCGGTAGCGGCGACATCAGCTGACTTCCTGCCAAACGGTTGCCCAAAAGACTTCTTCACACAACACTTTCTGCCCCACGAGAGCGACTGCGGTCTCTTCTATACCTGCAGCAATGGGGATAGGGTACAGATGTCCTGCCCCCCCGGGCTTCACTTCGACGTGCGAGAAGGGGTAAGTGTTGAAAGCTAGTTCCACTTCGACGATTGCTAAAAACGGCCACTTTTAGCAATAATTAATACTAGCGGCCGCCCGCGACTTCGTACGCGTGGAGTTAATTATTGACACTTACCGTCATATTTTGGACATTCCACACAATATATTGTTAGAAATTGTAGCCTATGTGTTATTCTGATGTATAAGCTATATTGTGGTAAAGTTTCATTCAAATCCATTCAGTAGTTTTTACGTGAAAGAGTAACAAACATCCATACATCCATACAAACTTTCGCCTTTATAATAGTAGTAGGATTATTGTTACTTGTTGCGTGTTAAAAATATTGTATTGCGTCTTGAGAAATCCAATTTACTTGCATCTAAGAGTTTGAAGAGAATTACTTTCTTAAAAAATTCGTTACAATCAGTGTAATAGGTAGGCGGCGGTAGTTTCGTCGATATGGCCCCTTAAAGGGATGTAAATGTTCACAGATATAAGTACACCGTTTAGTAAGGAGATTCCAAATTTAAGTTTTTATTAAGCTTGTGCTTTCTTAAAAAATATCGTATTTTCGCCACAATCAGTGTAAATAGGTTGGCGGCTCTAGTTTCATTCGTATAGCCCCTTAAGTGATAGGTTAACCCCTTTCCCCCAATTGCATGCGGCGTTTCGACATTTAGTGACCTTTATTCTCTGTCAATAAAGTCGTGAAATTTATTCTTGAGGAACTATTAAAGAGTTCCATAGTTAGTACCAATGGGGCTACCATACTCTATGACGTAAGCGGCAGTGGCGCCATCAATTTAATTTCATGACTTCCTTGATGCATTATACAAGGTGTATCTGTAAACATTTACATCCCTTTAACCACGTGTACTACCAACCATTCTGGACAATATTTCTCTTACCTATAACTTTTGAAAATTCGCAAATCGTGACTTGGTCATTTTGTATAGGGAGTCGAAAAAAATGACGATGAATTTCGGAAAGTTGTTGTACAAATGTTGATCAGAATGGTTGATAGATCACGTGGTTACAAGGATGTAAACGTTCACAGACACACCCTACAATTTAAGACGATGGTGATGAGAAATACTGTTTTTGCCACATTCTAGGTCTGCAACCACCCAGCCGCAGCTAACTGCGTTATAGGGTCAACCACACAAGCCCCGGGCCCGCCCACGCCGGACACACTGCCTAATGGCTGCCCATCCGACTTCAGCATCAGCCTGTTGCTGCCTGCAAGCGAATGCCATCAGTTCTACAAGTGCAGTAACGGACACAAATGGCTTATGACTTGTGCCTTTGGGACGCTGTTTGATGTTAAGAACCAGGTAAGTTTGAAGTGGTCTTTTTCCACAGGCGGTAACAACAAAAGTACAGTCAGCCACACATCAGATTACCACAACCTATCAAATTTCCTCAATCGATATTCAACCTAATGAGTATGACAGTAAGATGAGAGTCGATTGAAGAAATTTGACAGTTTTGTATACTTTGAAGTGTGGCTGTGCGTACATGATCAAAATCAAAAACTCTATATAGCTGGAGGCACGAAAGTAGAGCGATGACCGTTATTTTGCGCACTTGTAAAAAATAAGACTTTCTATCAAAATTGGTTTCTGCGCACTCAAGGTTATAACTACACTTTCTTGCCTCGGACTATACTCACTATTTGAGTGGATTTTGCGTCAGAACTGTGTGGTCTGTGTGAATCACTTTGAGGCTACGGAGTGGCGTCAGAACTGTATAAATTCGACACCATATTAGTTCTGACGCGAACACCGCTCAATATTGCGTATAGAGTTTCTGATTTTGATAATATACTTACTTAATCTACTTTTGCTGTTGACTGTAACACAAAATAGACAAGGAAATGGCTACACAGCGTGCTGACCAGTTGGCTTACAACCAGTGATCGGGTTAGGTAGTGCGATTTAGGTTTGAAGACCTCAAAAATTACATTACTATCATGGATGGGTCTAAAATACATTTCCTCTTATCCAGGCATCATCATTTCAGTTAATAGACGTGTACTGCTGTACGTAGGCCTCTCCCAATGTTCTTCACACATATATCGGTTCCTGAGCCACCATTAACCATTTTATATATTAAAAAAACATATTAAGAAAATGAATGGCGTAGTTTTATAGCTTTTAAGCGTTACCTAAACTTAAAACCTATAAAACTACGCAATAAGACAGACAAACAGCGAAAGCTACTTTGATTTATTGTCGCGATGTTGTGACAGGCTAGATAGAAAACAGAAAATAAACAACTTAATTTATATTTCAGATATGTAACTGGCCTCATCTAGTAGATTGCGAACCCACAACGACAACAACAGAACAACAAACAACAACAACGCAGCGACCCACAACAACAACTTCATCACCTTTCGAACCGCTGCCTAACGGGTGTCCCGCAGATTTTAGTATACACCATCTTCTACCCGATCCGAATGATTGTGCAAACTTCTTCAGTTGCGGGAATGGTATCAAGTGGCCAATGCGTTGTGCTGAAGGCACATTATTTGATGCTCAACTACAGGTTAGTCCAACAACTTTACAACAATAATAACCAGTTTTTATTTTGGCGATAGCAATTCTTTGCAATTTATTCTTAAGTACTCACTCACTGCCTCACAGAAAACCGGCGTGAAGCAGCCCCTGTGCTGTGTTTCGCCGAGTGTGTGAGGGTACCGGAGGCCCACCCGGGGGGAAGGGGATAAAAGGTTGGCAGCGTACTTGTAACTCCACTGGTGTTGCAAGTGTCCATGAGCGGCGGCAATTGCTTACCATCAGGTGATCCGCCTGCTCATCTGCTACCTATCACATAAAAAAAAAAAAAAAAGTAAATATTGCACTTAAAAAAATCATCGAAGGGTTCAGGTGGGACTCGAACCCACAACCTTCCACAGTCTAGGCGGACGTAATACCATTTTGTACCTACTATCCGAACCCCTTACTAGGCCGATGAATTTCGTAAGTGATTAACTCGTCTACTACAACTGAGGAGCCAACAACGACAACCACTACCTACACAGATGGCCTAAGAAGCATGATTTATTTAAGTGCAATAATTGCTTAAGAATAACCAGTTTGTTGAAAAAAGCTGTGATCTAGGAGGCACGAACCTACCAACGAACTAGGAAGCCAACAACAACAACAACCATTACAACAACTATACAGATAGCTTATGAAGCGGGCGTTAAACCTGCAACACCAGTGGTGACACAAGAGTGCTGCTAACCTTTTAACCCCCCTTCCCCTGGATTGGGCTTCCAATACCCTTACTACTGCTACTAGTCATTACTAATGACTTTTTAACCCATCATAGATTGATAACGTAAATATCGGTACGTTTCGGTTTTCACGCGATATTTCCCTTTAAAATGCCTTAAATTTTATTTCAGATTTGTAACTGGCCGCACCTTGTAGACTGCACGCCTGCAACAACTACACACGCACCAACGACCACTACAACTGAGGAGCCAACAACTACAACAACTACACAGGCCCCAACGACAACTACACTGAGGACCAACAACACTAACAACAAGACACATGCCCCAACGACAACTACCAACTGAGGAACCAACAACTACAACAAACTACAGAGCCCCAACGACAAGCTACACTGAGAGCCGAACACTACAACAACTACACAGTCCCCCAACGCCAACTACAACTGAGACCTACACTACACAGCCCCAACTACAAACTACAAACTGAGTAGCCAACACTACAACAACCACGCCCCACACAACTACAACTGCGGACCAAACTTACACCGGCCCCAACGACAACCTACAACTGAGGAGCCAACACACAACAACTACACAGGCGCCTAACGACACTTAGCACACTTAGGAGCCAACAACACAACAACTACACAGGCCCCACGACAACTACAACTGAGGAGCCAACAACTACAACAACTACACAGGCCCCAACGACACTACAACTGAGGAGCCAACAACTACAACAACTACACAGGCCCCAACGACAACTACAACTGAGGAGCCAACAACAACGACGACAACTACACAGGCCCCAACGACAACTACAACTGAGGAGCCAACAACTACAACAACTACACAGGCCCCAACGACAACTACAACTGAAGAGCCAACAACTACACAGGCGCCAACGACAACTACAACTGAGGAGCCACAACAACGACGACAACTACACAGGCCCCAACGACAACTACAACTGAGGAGCCAACAACTACACAACTACACAGGCCCCAACGACAACTACAACTGAGGAGCCAACAACTACACAGGCCCCAACGACAACTACAACTGAAGAGCCAACAACTACACAGGCCCTAACGACAACTACAACTGAGGAGCCAACAACTACAACAACTACACAGGCCCCAACGACAACTACAACTGAGGAGCCAACAACTACAACAGGCCCCAACGACAACTACAACTGAGGAGCCAACAACGACAACAACTACACAGGCCCCAACGACAACTACAACTGAAGAGCCAACACTACACAGGCCCCAACGACAACTACAACTGAAGAGCCAACAACTACAACAACTACACAGGCCCCAACGACAACTACAACTGAGGAGCCAACAACACAACAACTACAACAACTACCAGGCCCCAACGACAACTACAACTGAGGAGCCAACAACAACAACAACAACTACACAGCCCCAACGACAACTACAACTGAGAGCCAACAACTACAACAACTACACAGGCCCCAACGACAACTACAACTGAGGAGCCAACACTACAACAACTACACAGGCCCCAACGACAACTACAACTGAGGAGCCAACAACTACACAGGCCCCAACTACAACTACAACTGAGGAGCCAACACTACAACAACTACACAGGCCCCAACGACAACTACAACTGAGGAGCCAACAACTACACAGGCCCCAACGACAACTACAACTGAGGAGCCAACAACTACAACAACTACACAGGCGCCAACGACAACTACAACTGAGGAGCCAACAACTACAACAACTACACAGGCCCCAACGACAACTACAACTGAGGAGCCAACAACTACAACAACCTACACAGGCCCCAACGACCACTACAACTGAGGAGCCAACACTACACAGGCCCTAACGACAACTACAACTGAGGAGCCAACAACTACAACAACTACACAGGCCCCAACGACAACTACAACTGAGGAGCCAACAACTACAACAACTACACAGGCCCCAACGACAACTACAACTGAGGAGCCAACAACTACAACAACTACACAGGCCCCAACGACAACTACAACTGAGGAGCCAACAACTACAACAACTACACAGGCCCCAACGACAACTACAACTGAGGAGCCAACAACTACAACAACTACACAGGCCCCAACGACAACTACAACTGAAGAGCCAACACTACAACACAACTACACAGGCCCCAACGACAACTACAACTGAAGACCAACAACTACACAGGCCCCAACGACAACTACAACTGAGGAGCCAACAACAACGACGACAACTACACAGGCCCCAACGACACTACAACTGAGGAGCCAACAACACAACAACTACACAGGCCCCAACGACAACTACAACTGAGGACCAACAACTACACAGGCCCCAACGACAACTACAACTGCGGAGCCAACAACTACAACAACTACACAGGCCCCACGACAACTACAACTGAAGAGCCAACACTACAACACTACACAGGCCCCACGACAACTACAACTGAGAGCCAACAACAACGACGACAACTACACAGGCCCCACGACAACTACAACTGAGGAGCCAACAACAACGACGACAACTACACAGGCCCCAACGCAACTACAACTGAGAGCCAACAACAACGACGACAATACACAGGCCCCAACGACAACTACAACTGAGGAGCCACAACAACGACAACTACACAGGCTCCAACGACAACTACAACTGAGAGCCAACAACAACACTACAACTGAGGAGCCAACAACACAACAACTACACAGGCCCCAACAACAACTACAACTGAAGAGCCTACAACAACAACTACAACTGAAGTGCCAACAACACAACAACTACACAGGCTCCAACAACAACTACAACTGAAGAGCCAACAACAACTACAACTGAAGTGCCAACAACAACACTACAACTGAAGAGCCAACAACACAACTACACAGGCGCCAACGACAACTACAACTGAGAGCCAACAACAACAACAACTACAACAACTACAACTACAACTGAGAGCCAACAACTACACAGGCGCCAACGACAACTACAACAGAGGAGCCAACAACACAACTACACAGGCGCCAACGACAACTACTACTGAGGAGCCAACAACAACACAGGCAACAACAACTACTACAACTGAGGAGCCAATAACTACACAGGCGCCAACGACAACTACAACTGAGGAGCCAACAACACAACAACTACACAGGCCCCAACGACAACTACAACTGAAGAGCCACAACAACAACAACTACACAGGCCCCAACGACAACTACAACTGAGGAGCCAACAACAACGACGACAACTACACAGGCCCCAACGACAACTATAACTGAGGAGCCAACAACAACGACGACAACAACACAGGCCCCAACGACAACTACAACTGAGGAGCCAATAACGACAACTACAACTGAAGAGCCAACAACAACAACACAGGCCCCAACGACAACTATAACTGAGGACCAACAACAACGACAACACTACACAGGCCCCAACGACAACTACAACTGAGGAGCCAATAACGACAACTACAACTGAAGAGCCACAACAACAACACAGGCCCCACGACAACTACAACTGAGGAGCCACAACTACACAGGCGCCAACGACAACTACAACTGAGGAGCCAACAACTACAACAACTACACAGGCCCCAACGACAACTACAATGAGGAGCCAACAACAACGACTACACAGGCCCCACGACAACTACAACTGAAGAGCCAACAACTACACAGGCCCCAACGACAACTACAACTGAAGAGCCACAACAACAACAACGACAACTACACAGGCCCCAACGACAACTACAACTGAGGAGCCAACACAACAACTACAACAGAGGAGCCAACAACAACAACACAACTACACAGGCCCCAACGACAACTACAACTGAGGAGCCAACACACAACGACGACAACAACACAGCCCCAACGACAACTATAACTGAGGAGCCAACAACAACGACGACAACTACACAGGCCCCAACAACAACAACGACAACTACACTGAGGAGCCAATAACGACAACTACAACTGAAGAGCCAACAACAACAACACAGGCCCCAACGACAACCACAACTGAGGAGCCAACAACAACGACGACAACTACAACTGAGGAGCCAATAACGACAACTACAACTGAAGAGCCAACAACAACAACACAGGCTCCAACGACAACTACAACTGATGAGCCAACAACAACGACGACAACTACACAGGCCCCAACGACAACTACAACTGAGGAGCCAATAACGACAACTACAACTGAAGCCAACAACTACACAGGCCCCAACGACAACTATAACTGAGGAGCCAACAACAACGACGACAAATACACAGGCCCCAACGACAACCACAACTGAGGAGCCAATAACGACAACTACAACTGAAGAGCCAACAACAACAACACAGGCTCCAACGACAACTACACTGAGGAGCCAACAACAACGACGACAACTACACAGGCCCCAACGACACTACAACTGAGAGCCAACAACAACAACAACTACAACTGAAGTGCCTACAACAACAACAACTACACCAGGCCCCCAACGACCAACTACAACTGAAGAGCCTACAACAACAACTACAACTGAAATGCCTACAACAACAACAACTACACAGGCCCCAACAACACTACAACTGAAGAGCCAACAACAACTACAACTGAGGAGCCAACAACACAACTACAACTGAAGAGCCAACAACAACAACTACACAGGCGCCAACGACAACTACAACTGAGGAGCCAACACAACTACACAGGTAACAACAACTACTACAACTGAGGAGCCACAACTACACAGGCGCCAACGACAACTACAACAGAGGAGCCAACAACAACAACAACTACACAGCCCCAACGACAACTACAACTACAACTGAAGAGCCACAACAACAACAACTACACAGGCCCCAACGACAACTACAACTGAGGAGCCAACAACAACGACGACAACTACACAGGCCCCAACGACAACTACAACTGAGGCCAACAACAACGACGACAACAACACAGGCCCCAACGACAACTACACAACTGAGGAGCCATAACGACAACTACAACTGAAGAGCCACAACAACAACACAGGCCCCAACGACAACTATAACTGAGGAGCCAACAACAACAACACAGGCTCCAACGACAACTACAACTGAGGAGCCAACAACAACACGACAACTACACAGGCCCCAACGACAACTACAACTGAGGAGCCAACAACAACGACAACTACACAGGCTCCAACGACAACTACTACAACTGAGGAGCCACAACTACACAGGCGCCAACGACAACTACAACTGAGGAGCCAACAACTACAACAACTACACAGCCCCAACGACAACTACAACTGAAGAGCCAACAACAACTACACGGCCCCAACGACAACTACAACTGAGGCCAACAACAACAACGACAACTACACAGGCCCCAACGACAACTACAACTGAGGAGCCAACAACAACGACGACAACTACACAGGCCCCAACGACAACTACAACTGAGGAGCCAACAACTACACAGGCCCCAACGACAACTACAACTGAGGAGCTAACAACGACAACCACTACACAGGCCCCAACGACAACTACAACTGAGGAGCCAACAACGACAACCACTACACAGGCCCCAACAACAACTACAACTGAAGAGCCAACAACTACACAGGCCCCAACGACAACTACAACTGAGGAGCCAACAACGACAACCACTACACAGGCCCCAACAACAACTACAACTGAAGAGCCAACAACTACACAGGCCCCACGACAACTACAACTGAGGAGCCACAACGACAACCACTACACAGGCCACAACGACAACTACAACTGAGGAGCAACAACGACAACCACTACACAGGCCCCAACACAACTACAACTGAGAGCCAACAACTACACTGAAGAGCCAATAACGACAACTACAACTGAGGAGCCAACAACGACAACCACTACACAGCCCCAACAACAACTACACTGAAGAGCCACAACGACAACTACCAGGCCCCCAACGACAACTACAACTGAGGAGCCAACAACAACAACGACAACTACACAGGCCCCAACGACAACTACAACTGAGGAGCCAACAACAACAACGACAACTACACAGGCCCCAACGACAACTACAACTGAGGAGCCAACAACAACGACAACTACACAGGCTCCAACGACAACTACAACTGAAGAGCCAACAACAACGACAACTACACAGGCCCCACGACAACTACAACTGAAGAGCCAACAACTACAACAACTACACAGGCCCCAACGACAACTACAACTGAGGAGCCAACAACAACGACAACTACACAGGCCCCAACGACAACTACAACTGAAGAGCCAACAACTACACAGGCCCCAACGACAACTACAACTGAAGAGCCAACAACTACACAACTACATGGCCCCTACGACAACTACAACTGAAGAGCCAACAACGACAACTACTACACAGGCCCCAACGACAACTACAACTGAAGAGCCAACAACGACAATACTACACAGGCCCCAACGACAACTACAACTGAAGAGCCAACAACTACACAGGCCCCAACGACTACTACAACTGAAGAGCCAACAACAACCAGTACAGAAGAGCCTACAACACAAGAGTCAACAGAGAAGTCAACAACTTTAGAATCAACAACTCATATTGAAACTACAACGAATATGATTGAAACTACAACGAATATGATAGAAACTACAACTGGTACGACAGCATTCGAATGTCCCCCGGGTTTCTTCGGAAATCTACCGCATCCATATATTTGTGAGAAATTCTATATGTGCTTGGGGGCTGGAGATGCTCTCTTGCTGGATTGCTGCCAGGGTTCGAGTTTAGTCCGGATGAGGGGGTGAAGTCTTCTTTTTGAGGGGGTAAACAGCTTGCCACCCTGAGAGTAAGCAGGGGGGGTTTTTGAATTCTTTGGGGACTATGTCCGTGACCTTAGATCTCCTGCGGATCATCATTTCTGACACGATCACGCAAGGAGATTCCGAGCATACCTCTCCATTGCCCTCTGAGTGACCTATGAAATACCTACAAAAAAACTAAATTGAAATCGGTTCATTCGTTCGGGAGCTATGATGCCACAGACAGACAGACAGACAGAAAGACAGACATGTCAAACTTATAACACCCGTCTTTTTTTATTGTTCTCATAATAAGTACCTACGTAGCTTTTTACAATCTGGGTGGCTATTCTACCAATTTTATTAGCCTTTTTTTATGACATAGGTGGCAGACTTGCTGACCGATCATCTGTTGGTAAGCGATTACCGCCGCCCATGGACACCTGTAACACTAGTGGAGTCACAAGTGCGCTGTTTACCTTTTAGCTCCCTGGATTGAGTATGCACTGCTTCACGCTGGTTTTCTGAGGCAGTGGTATCACTCCGGTCGAGCGGGCCCATGCATAACGAAGCGTGGCTCTCCCACTGTTAGACCTACTCTCACTTTTAACCTAAGATTATTTGTTCCAAATAAATATTTTTCTTATTCTAACCGAACCTGGATTCGAGTCCCAACCTTCTTAATCCTACGATGATTTTTGATCGCTCGATCTCTCCCATTCTCATCACGAGCCAGTGTGATTCTACTTTTGCAGTAGTGACATCTTTAACCTTCTTTTTTTGATTTTCAGCAATGCGTTGTAATCGCCCCTGGAGGCTGTACCATGGGGCCTACCGAACCGAACACTGATCAACCAATGACAGAAGTACCACAGGTAAAGTATCCGACCCCCTAGTTTTGTGCTTGTGATATCCATGTGATGAACACTTGTGTTTTTTTAGTTGTAAATATGTATTTAAGTACATTACACTTTAATGAAAGAATAATTACAATAATTATTAGATAAAATAAAAAAAATAGTAAAAAATGTCTACCTACAAAGATGAAATAAGTGATGAGATATTTACAAAGGAGGTCTGCCCCGCAATTCAGCGTGCCCAAAATATATTTTGTGATCCTCTGTTGTCTGATATATGTAACACAAGTGCTAGTTTCATTAAACTAGTTTAATACGGAGTCAGGTCAATATAGGAAATGTTGTGCGAATTGATTTACTAATAGTGGCCCGCCCTCACTACGTTTTGAGACAGTAGTTCCACTGTCTACTAATAGATGGCGTTAGGCATCGATTGCATCGCGCTAATGTTTCGCCTTTTCGGTTTGTATAGGTCTGTCGATGTCTTTAGAGTTTATCTCTTTATAAATAGCATAGATTTATACATCGCAACAACATAGCTTTTTTTTTGTAACATCCACTATGTTTTAGGTAAATACAAATATTATACATACACCCAGACACTGAACAAACACAAGTGTTCATCACACGAATATTTGTCTAGGGTGGGGATCGAACCCACGACCTTTGGCGTGTGAGGCAGGGTCACTACCAAATGCGCCATCCAGTTTTTAATGACATTGATTTCACTTTTCCAGGTGGAGATAATCACGACCCCCGCTCCAGAGCCCCGCCTCTGCCCGGACGACTACTTCGGCAACATCCCCCACCCTGAGTTATGCAGCTCCTTCATCATGTGCACTCCAGGCCAGGAGTTGGAGCTCCGCTGTACCACTGACTTCGAGTTTGATCCTGTTACTCAGGTAAGCCATTATTATAAACGTGAAAGTTTGTAAGTAAGTATGGATGGACAGACGTTTGTTCCTCTTGCACTGAAAAACTACGGTATGGATTTTAATAAAGCTTTACAATAATACAGGGTGTATCTGTGAACATTTACATCCCTTTAACCACGTGCTTAATCAACCATTCTGAACGACATTTGTTTAACGACTTTTCGAAATTCATCGAAAATTATTTCGACTCTCCATACAAAGTGGCCAAGTCACGTGAGCGACTTTGTATGGAAAGATGATTTTTTTAAATGCGAATTTTTAAAATTCATGAAACAAATGTTGCTCAGAGCAGTTGGTAGATCACGTAGTTAAAGGGATGTAAATGTTCACAGATACAGCCTGGATACATAGTAGGTATAAAGCCATGCGTACGAAGTCGCGGGCAGCCGCTAGTAGGATTGAACCACTCTAATTTAATTCTGTAATTTCCTTGCACTGCCTTACCCCAGTGCCAAAACGTTAACCTATCACATAAAAAAATATATGAATATCGCACTTAAAAATTCATCGACGGGTTCGGTGGGACTCGAACCCACAACCTGCCAGAGCCTGGGTGGCTGTACTATCGACAATACTAACAGAACCCCTTATTAAGCCGACGAATTTTGTAAGCGCTTAAATCGCCATGAGCTGACGATAGTCTCATCAATATTGTAGGTATACATTTGCAATATCCAGTGGAAACATTATTGCAAATATTTGCGTTATTTAAGTAGATACTTATGAATAAATTGGAATAAATTGCTATAACCAAAAAAGAAAATATATACTATTAGGTTTATCTTCTTTTAAATCTTTTTACTAACATAGTATAGTTTTTATTTCAGCAATGTGCCCCCATATCTGACACTGGCTGTACAGCTCAAATGGGAAAGATTTCAACCAACATGAAGAATTAATTCTCTACGAATCTACTGCCATATTTTGATTTGTAGAAAGATTTTGAGCGGAGATCTATTCTGGAAACTTTAGCTAAAAATGGTGAAAATTAAATAACCCATACGGTTCAAATAGTTTAGAAACTGGATTACCCACTAATGTTGAGATACGAGTAGGTATTTATTCAGGACAACCAACAAGGCATACACTACCATAGTCTTAAATCTAGTGCAGTAACTAATTCTAAGTGTTGTCTTAATTATACAAGGTGAATTTTTAATCACTATCCAAATTTTTAAGCTCGACCACAGAATACTTAATAGGCTCGACTTAGAATCTGTAGGTATCTATACTCTGATTCATAATCATGTAAAGTAAACTGACAGATGAAAATGACCAGTTTCTATGCATTTTGACATTTTGCATGTGTCAAATTGAGTGATAATGTATGGGGATGACACATTGACATCTGTCAGTTTACTTTACATGATTCTGAATCAGAGTTTAAGTGAACAGCTTTCTCCTAGAAACATGGGTCAATGTCAATTTTTGTTTACTTTTCATACAAATCAGACTGATCACGCGATCGATATAATATAGTAATCTTGCCTATATCTTACTTATGGGAGGTTCAAAATTTTTTATCTTATTTCGACTAATGTTTCTTGAAGAGAGTTGTGCACTTACAGATTTGAGTCGAGCTTAAAAATGGCACTGCAGGTGTTGATATTTAAAAAACATAACCACGCGATAGTGGAATGGTCATACTCTGATTCATAATCATGTAAAGTAAACTGACAGATGTCAGTGTGTCATCCCCATACAATATCACTCAATTTGACACATGCAAAATGTCAAAATGCATAGAAACTTGTCATTTTCACCTGTCAGTTTTACTTTACATGATTATGAATCAGAGTATAGGTAGGTATCCTTATTATCTTTTGGACTATGATGACACACGATGACCACAAACAAAATAATTGTTTGCGTACGTTTTGACTTGTCATATACCAGATAATCTGTTTACGTTGTAGGTAATTGTACTATTTCTTGTAAAAAGTCATTAGCTATCTAAGTATTATGTTTGATATTACAATAAGATTGTTATTTTGATTAATAGCGTATTTTTTCATGCCTTTTTGTTTTCACAATGTTTTTGATAAGAATTTTTCCAATGCACAAAAATATTTATTACTGGTTTTCTGATAATATCAGCAATATCCTATTCATTAACATTGTTTCGTTGAGATATTATCAAATCTTTGGTTTTTTGAACCATTTTAATCTGCTGATTAAAATCTATAAAGAGGCCTCCAACTTAATAATGTAATTTTGACAGATTAGGGAAAAAACGAAAAAAAAGTGAGTTAGTTATAGATTTATTCATAAATCTTTATTCACAATTTAATAATTTACAATCCTATTCATAGTACTAATATCTAAACGCGAAAGATGGATATTAATTAATGATTTATTGCATAAAAGAAAAATTCTCAGTTGTAACTAAGAATTAACACGAATAAAGCCCCTAACCATGTCTTCTACCAACCATTCTGAACAACATTTGTTATGATGTTTTTTAGAATATGAAAAAATTCAACTTTTTATACAAAGTCGACGTGACATGGTTATTTAGATGAGGAGTCGAAAATGTTCGACAAAAGGTTGAACAAATGTTGGACCAAATGGTTGGTAAAACACGTAGTAAAAGGGATGTATATGTTCACAGATATACCCAGTATGTAGGACTAGATAACAAGATATTTATTTAACTTTAAGACTGATGGTATTGACTTTATTCTGGTGATACTGATAATTATGTTTTGAGGACGAAAATGTTAAAGTTTCATTGAAAATAAAACTTATATTTATTATGATACACCGTCAAATTTTAGTCGTTTTAATCCCGATGCTCTCATAATAGGTAACACAAATAAAGCCCCTATAGCATATTAGATCATTGAACAAAGCCAAATAAAATCAGGTGTTCCATACAAAAAAAAGGATATCCACCGAACATTAATGTATGGAACAGCTGCTTTTTATTTTGATAATCAAACATGCTAAAGGGGCTTTATTTGTGTTACTAATTATGAGGGCTTCGGGATTAAAACGACTAAAATTTAACGGTGTATCAGACATTACTTACATAATAATCAAAGAGGAAATTTGTTAATTAAAATAAGCTTTGCAATTAATGCCCGCGCTTTTTATTTTTTTTAGTGCCCTTATTGTGTTTATTTAGTAATAAATCTATGTACACATTTACTTGAATAGGTCGTATTAAACTGAAAATTTCTGATAAATTTTCACCGTATTCTACGTCCAAGACTTTGAGAGATGCTTCATTGTTTTCCGTACTTTCATTTGGAACTAAAATGTATTCATTTAGGTTCGGATTTTTTATGTCAGTTTTAATATCATCTTCTTCACCGACTTGTAGGTCAAAAACTGTTTTATCTGCGTTATTTAAATTTGAATCAGAATTTTCGTCATCATCATCGTTTTCATAGTTAATCGAATCATCTACTTTTGTTTGCCTTTTAGTTCTATTGTCGTTTTCTGAAGGTACAAATTGTTCCAAATTTGGATTTAAAACTTTATCTAATATTGTTTGTATACCGTCTGTAGGGACTTGAACACACTTTTTAACGCATCATTAAGAGAACTGAAAAGATCACGTTTTTGGCGTCTGATTTGTGGTAATCTTCTCTTGTTGAGATCGCGTCTTTTGCGCTGCTGTACATTGTCTTGAGAAAATGATTCTTGATTTTGGACATTAGAACTTAAGGGATGGTTTTCTAAATTGTCATTATTATTAAAATGAGTTTCTTTAGCATTGAAGGCATTTTCCTGAGCTTCCTGATTACTATTGCTATTATCAACTTGTGAATTATTGCTATTATTTCCAGTTCCTACGTTATTATTTGGTGTATCAGAGAAATTAACTTCTTCTGGATTGTTTGTATCACCATTGTTTGAGTTACTTGTAAAGCTATCACTTTTTGTGTGCTTATTGTCACTTTCTGATTGTATAGCGAGCAAACTTCGGCATTTAGTCAATAACTCATTTTCCAAAAATGCGTTACTAGGTTTATTCGTTGTTGTTGCTGTTTCCTTGACATTATTATTGTTATTATTATCTACTAAAACATTACTATTTAAAACATTTTCATTATTTTCTAATGGTAAATATTTATCATCAGGAATCATGCGCCTAGTATTGAGTGTCTTTACTGGTTCTGCGTTATCATTTTCATTTATTACTTCATCAGCATTACTATTCTGGCTACCTAAATCACAACTGCATTTGTAAACCAATACAAATACAGGGCTGCCATTTGCTGTTTCATTAAGCTGAAATTTAGCTACTGGTTGAGACCCTTCACTGTTTACTCCATAGTTATTCCTTAAAACGTTTTGCAGATTATTGAATTGGTTTGAAGAAAGAGGCACTGACAATTTTGATTGATCGTTGTTTGGATCAGAACTGTTGGGAGTCGAATCATTTTCATCGTTTCCTGAATTATATGCTCTTCTGTGGGTTTCAGCTGGAGAACTAGATTGAAAAACTGAAACACCTGTAGAACTCTCAGAATTGCTCGTATATACAGAACTTTCACTTTGTAAAGGTACTTCTGTAGAACTAGGGCCATTCTCATAGTTTTGGGAATCGTGTGCTTCATTTTTCAAAGTGTCTACCCCTGATTTCCACTCTGGAATCTGGATAATTTTCGTTTATGTCATTATCAGCTTCTACAAAAGATTCGTTATGGTCAAAATTGCTGTTATCATTATTGTTATTAAATACTTCTATAATCTCCAAGCCATTATTGTTTGACGAACCAAAAGCATTTGGATCATTGAACGATAGTTTTTAACAGGATTGTCATTTTGAATGGAGGAACCTGATTCTTGATTTGCAAAATTGGAATCAGTTTTATCATTATTGTTGAAATCAGCTTCATTAGGATATGATGGATTGGCTATTATTTTCTACTCTAGAATTGTTGGTATTAACAAAATTAGTTTCTGAGAAGTTTTGAGTTGTCGAGCTCAATGATGATGCGGCTGAACCATCAACAGAAGCATCGTTATTATTAGCAACATTACCGTCTTGAAAATTGTCAACCTCAGCATTGCGTACGTTTAAATCATTTGTATTTTCATTTTCTGCTGCTACATTACCGTTTACTGCTTGAGAATCTGAATCAGAATTTTTAAGAGTAAATGTTTCTAATTTATCATTATTGTTTGAGCTATCTGTTTGTTTTGTAACCGCTGAGTTGAATCCTCCATCATTATTCTGACTGTTAGCTTGGTTTTCAGCATCATTATTAGAGCTATGTGGTAGATTTGCATCAACTAAGTCGGTTCCTCCATCATTATTTGGTTTATCAGATTGATTTTCACCATTATCATTAGAGCTTTGTAGTTGATTATTTGTAGATACAACGGCTGAGTTTGTTCCTGGATCGTCAGTTGGATTTTCAGGTTGATTTTCACTATTGTTATTAAAATTCCCTGGTTTATTTAAGACATCAGAATTCACTTCTGGAACATTACTTGGATTGTCAGGTTGATTACCAACATCAAGATTTGAATTTTGTGGAGCATTATTGTTATTCAGACCATGATTTTCATTTTGATTATCAACTTGTCTTCTGTTTCTTAAATTTTTGCGATTACGTACATAATCAACATGGTATTTAGGTTCTACTTCCTTTGGATCATTCGGCCCGTTATTTTCGTTTGCTGATAAACTTGGAACTTCTAGAAATTTGTTAGAGGCAAATAGAGTTAGGAGCCGTAAGACATCGAAGACATCGGGTTCCGTATATTTATTTCTATGTTTATCGTCTCGTAATTGTAACAGCCTTTGTATTAGGCTTCGATCGTTTTCTTTAGATTTGCACTGAAAATAGAAGAAAAGAATTAAAAGTATCACACCGTGGAAAGCTTAAAGTCCCTTAACAAGCTGCGCAATCGGGTCAGCCTCTGTAGTGATCATCATCATCATCAGTACACTCGTCCACTGCTGGACATAGGTCTCCCCTAATGCACGCCACTGCTCCCGATTTTCGGCCCCTCTCATCCAGCCCACACCAGCCAGCCTTCGAATGTCATCATCCCATCTTGCCGCACGGCGTCTAACACTACGTTTACCGAAGCTGCTGTAGGGGTAACTTGAGTAAATGGGGGTTCACAGACGCATCAAGCAACGTTAGCGAGTGCGGCGCCGCCCCCCAATCCATGGCCTATCTCTTGATACAGCCTGCAGCCTTCCATGATACCATGACAGACCATGATTCAAGATTTGGGGCGTCTAGTAACTGCTGCCCTTTACTAAATATGCCATCGAGTTACTGAATAGATTTTTTTATGTGATAATCAGCAGTCGAGCAGGATCACCTAATGGTAAGCCATTGCCGCAGCTCGTAGACACCTACAACACCAGTAGAGTCACAAGTGCGCTGCCAACCTTTAAGCCTTTTCCCATCAAATGGCCCTCCGGTACCCTCACTCACTCGAAAAAACACAGTTGGTACTAAATGCGCCATCGACACGCTCACGGCTGGACTAATCCACCGGTTCAAAGTCGCTCAAAGAGCTATGGAAAGGGCTATGCTCGGAGTATCTTTGAAGGACCGCATCAGAAATGATGTAATCCGACAGAGAACCGACATAGCCCACTGAATTAGCAAACTGAAGTGGCAGTGCGCTGGTCACATTAGCCGCAGAACTGACAATCGTTGGAGCCATAAAGTCCTTGAGTGGAGACCGCGACTCGGTAAACGTAGTGTTGGACGCCCTGCGACAAGATGGGATGACGACATCCGAAGGCTGGCTGGAGTGAGCTGGATGAGAGTGGCCGAAAATCGGGAGCGGTGGCGTGCATTGGGGAGACCTATGTCCAGCAGTGGACGAGCGTGGGTTGCTAATGATGATTATGAGCGCCATCGAAAGAATAAGATTATATTACTAACCTCTACACAATCTTTCTCTCTAGCATCCTTTTCTGAGCTGGAATCATATAGATCTTCAAAATCAACTTCGCCTACAGGATATTCAGCAGCACATGTTGCAAAGAACACCAACACACAAAGCACCAACGCTAAAAAAAAATGTTTATTTATTGTTTAAACCTTATTGCTTTATTAACTTCGTAGAGTAGATAATTTTTTTTTCTTTAAATTTTTTTTGATACTTTACGTACTCTGAATGTGAAATATTTATGTTTTAACTTCATTTGTTATATATTGCGATGACTAACAGGGCCGTGTTTACGGGTCTTCACTTAATATGACGTAATTTACATAGGTAATTGTATAAATAAGTAATTGAAATAAGTAATAAATAAATGCGCACACCAATCAACCTGTTCTCAAGTGCCAGTACTAGGTATGAGTAACAGATGACGATAATTAACTGGGGGCGTCAACCCAGAACACCCAAACCCAAGAAAATTTAGAAAATGTAGTTTCCAAAATTGACTTGACCGGGAATCAAACCCGGGACCTTTCACGCTTCGGACAAACACCTTAGCCGTTGCGCCATCGAGGTATAACCAACATGTTGCAATAAAATACTATGATTAAGTTGCCCTTTTCGATTAAGATTTTTAAAAACATAAAAGAACTTACTTATAAAGTTAAATTTCACGAACATTTTGTACAAGTCTACCTTTTATCACTACAATTTATAAATGAGTCGATTTAACTTGTAAAAGAAATCAGCGTAAAATGAAACGTAACGAATTCTGTATAAAACCTGTAATTGGTAGGTTATATAAAATGCCCTTATTGATGAATGATGAGGTGACTCATAGAGATTACGGTTCACGTGTTAAATAGCTAGTAAAAATAAATTAAACTCTCCAATTGTTAATTAACGAAGAATACGTACAGGTCCCTCTACCAGCCCATGGTCCTTACCGTCTCGGCATACGGACCGAATCTTGGGAGACGCTCACCAGGTACTTGCTAAGGGCTCTTTCCCCGGTGCGTTTCTTCACTCCCTACAAAAGTCTTTGGCCCATCTCAATGTCACTTCTCCCCAAATGGGGCGTGGAAAACCACAGCACAAGCGACTCGCGCTCGGGCAGGTCCACATCAATCAAACTTCTTCCTAATGTTAAAGCCTTTTGTGTGTAAAAAATAATTTATTTATTAAGAATTTATGTATTTGGCAATTGCGGTGTTACTTGAACTCAAATAAATAAATAAATAAAATGAGTAAATAAATTGCGTGCCCTGTGGCTAGGGGCGTTAAGAATACTGCCAAGGTATTCTCGGCCTGTCGTAAGAGGTGACTAAACGGGGGGGACTACGGTGCGGCGACCTCCTCGTGTGGCCTCCCCTGTAGTATTTTCTTTCTGTTTGGAACTGCTACCGGAGGGGTCCTGGTGTCCCTGGGCAACGACGGGTAGCAATTGGCTTATCGCCATATTGCTACCCGACGGCTGACAGCTGCACTTTGAGGCCCAGCTCTGTCTGGGCCGGGGCCCTGTCCGGCGCCCTGTGAGGATCTCCTCCACTTTGGGCGCACCTTGACGTGGGCCCCACCGAGTGGGGCGCCTTCGGGCGCCACCCCCACATCTTTTGTGGGGGTCTTTAGTTGCTGGTCTGCGCTGCGTCCCACAGCCAGTGGGATGCGGCAAAGGCCGGCTAACCCCACCTCTCCGCCCAGCGACCGACTGCGCAATCCAGCGTAGCCGGCCGTGGGGCTGTCTGGTGGGGCAGTTTTTTTGGAAGCCTGCAGGCACTCCCCCCCACCTTGCCCTGCAGCCAGCAGGGTGTGGGTTTGTGGAGAGTTCTGCAGGAGCCCATGCCCGCGACGCCCGTATCGCAATCCAGCGATGCGGGCGCCGCCCGGTTGGGGCTTTGTCGGAGGGCAGTGGGAGCTGCTCTGGGGGCTTTAAGCCCCGGGAGTCGGAAAGAGGCCGTACTGGCGTGCCTTGCTGTCCATGGGTGGGTCTGCGGTGATGAGGTTCGTCCTATTTCCCGCTTTCCCACCCCGAGCCTGGATTTGCCGGGAAAAGTCGCAGAGTGTTTAGTGGGTATGCCCTTGAACGGCCTCTGATTAGCAGAGGCCCAATCCAGGGGAGAGCCCCACACTACCTGGTCGTCTCCCAGCGGCCGGGTGTGCATAAGGCGGCATTCACTCTGCGTGAACAAAAAAAAAAAAAGGTGACTAAACGGGCCTTCGGAGTACGTGAGCATGTAATACCCACTACTGGGGAGTGGCTAGCTCAGAGTCACGACTCTGCGAGGGAAAACACTACTGGGTGTCCTGGTAGGTCGTGCAATCAAGAGGGCTGCACTACTGCAAATAATTGGCGTGAACTGGCAAGCGCTATTAGCGGTTCGGTCCAGTCCCGGCTGTGGGGTATCCGACCGCGATTGCGCTGAGATGGACACCCCAGGGGTTTTGGTTAGGGTTAGAGTCCCACACACCACCTTGTCTCCCACATGTGACAAGGTGAAGGCCATGATGGTTTCAAATCAAATCAAATAATTTATTTGCATAATATACATAGGTAGGTACATAAAGGTCTTAAGATTAAAAGTGTTGCACTATATTAGGCCTAGCAAGGGCATGCAAATTTTTGCAATGGTTTCCCCTGGCAAGCAAAAAAAATGTAAAAATATAGTGTTACTGTCAAAGTGTGTGAACTCTCAAAATTTTCTAAGGTCCGTTCCGCTCGATGTTGTAGCTATAATTATTTCATTCCATGAAAACAATGAATGAATGAATCTACCCAAGCAAGTCCTACCATTGAGCTTCAATTCTAAGTAATTAGTTCACAAACTAACTAATTACTCAATGTTGTTACACGTGTGGTTTTGGATGTAATAAACCGTGAAAAATGTTTGAGTCAGAGTAATTTTCCAATGAATACGCCAATACCCATGTTACAGAAACGCAACTACACATTTTTGAGGACAGAAAAAAATATATTAGGTAAAATATAATATAAGGAACATATAACAAAGAAATAAAATATTTACAAAGGAGTCTGAGTCTGCCCCGCAATTCAGCGTGCCCAAAATGCTGGCGGCGTTACCCCTTTGAATGGCCAAACCGATGCGTTGGCCAAGGTAGCTGCCAGCATTATGGTCACCCGAGATTTCGAGAAGCCGGGCAGACAACTCTCGGAAGAGCTTGCGGGCCTCAGGACCCCACGGTCCCAAGGCTTCCACGCCAAAAGGAGCGAAGCGGTAACCGCTGTCTAAGGCAGTGTATTTAAGTAGTCCGTTTTTGAGGATATTTGAGAAGAAGAAGTCTGGAAGATGGTGGTCTTGTACCCCCGTACTTCGGAAAGCACGTTAAGCTGTTGATCCTGCGCGTGATCCTTCTTCGGTAGTGTTACACTGGTGTCCCATCGAAATATCAGGGTAAGGGAATAGAGAGTGCACCTGTGTTTGTGCACACACTTGTGCAATATATGTCCTGCGTCTATGGCTGATCGTTGAGATTGTCCGCCATAGCCGTATTATCGGTTATGATGATATTTAGATGGATGGACAGATACTCTTTATTGCACAAAATACTTATGCTTAAACACTTATTATAAAAGTATCTACTTATTATGTCTAATATCTGTTGCTTGATGTCGTTTTCTGTGGTCAATAAATGTTAATTTACTTACTTACATTTTATTAGTTTTCTTGACTATAATCAAGTGATAATGATATATAATTCTTAAAATTTATCGAGCCTTGCATCTTCACTAGCGTTTTTGGCAATCCACAATGGCGTATGAGGCAGGGTCACTACCAAATGCGCCATCCGGCCAGTTAAGTAAATTAAAGGCTGTGGCTGCGCCTTGTTGGCCACTGACCAAAAGGTTTTTGTTGTTATTTTTGTTGTCTTGTTAGTTCGTCCACTTACCTTGCTCTATACTGCTGTATGTACTGTGCTCTTTATGGCCAATAAAAGTTATCTTATCTTATCCCTTTAACTGGCAGGCCGCCATACGTCAATAAGGCTTAAACTGGCAACCCTCCCGCGAAGTGTCACTTAAGTCAAATGTTTGATTTGATAATAGGTAGGTACATAGGATGACGTCCTCTGGGTAGACCACCGGCCCGTTGGTAGTAGGGAAACAATGGATGAGGCTGGCTGGGGACCGTAGACAGTGGCGTGATAGAGATGAGGCCTATACTCAGCAGTGGGTGGGTGGGGTGATAATAATGACGACATAGGTGCATATACCACCTTATACAGTGAAATAAAGGACACAATTAAGTATTAAAGTATAATATCTTAAAATATTTATTTATATTTACAAAAAATAGTATAAGGCCGTCTGGCTGTCGTTGGGGTGGAAAGGTCTTTTAGTGGGATTAGGCCGCGTACAGGAAGTCGCAGACGTGGGCCCCACCAGGTGGACCGACGATCTAGTGAGGGTCGCGGGAGTCCCTTGGATGCGGGTGGCACAGGACCGATCTGTGTCTATTTAAGGGACCTTCTGTCTTAAGTATCGTTTTGAACAAATAAAGTAACTACTTAATATATTTAAGTAACACAATGATATCGCACCCTTCCTGGAATAACTGGATAGGACTTATGTGAAAAATGACAAGTTTTCGGGAGCTTACAAAAACCGTCCTAAAAATTTATTAACGCTGTATAAATTTACTTTTTATGACAGAAAAATACATAAGTACTAAATTTATTTATACCTACTCTGATTCGTAATCATGTAATGTAAACTGACAGATGAAAATGACAAGTTTCTATGCATTTTGACATTTTGCATGTGTCAAATTGAGTGATAATGTATGGGGATGACACATTGACATCTGTCAGTTTACTTTACATGATTATGAATCAGAGTATACTGTTACTATGTTTTAAATAATATTTGTGTTGTGCGTGCTCCTCATTTTGAAGATAAAGATTATAAAAAATTTATAAGATATAAGCATTATGTTCTGCTTGATTTTTTAGTGTATTTAAAAAATCATATAAGTGCACTGTATAGTGTATTATGTATAATACTTAGTGAAAGATAAACTATAAAATATTTGTGTTACAAGCTGTGTCCTGATCACAATGGGGGCTATCGTGTAAATCCGCTAGATGGCGTACTGTAGAACTGATAGTTGTAGAGCTTCATCAACTCGGTGATTGGTTATTTTTGATGAGAGATGTCAACATGTCATTAAAAACCAATGATGTAGAAATTGAAACTTAATCTTACAATACGCCATCTAGCGGGTTTTTATACACGCGATAGCGCCTATTTTCAATTGCGTACAATTTCTCGAGTTATATTGACGGTTTTTACATTATATACAAAATATTTAATAACAATATTATCTTCTTAAATTATGTATTCTTAGAAAAATAACTTAGTAATATTGGGTTTATATTATTTCTTATTGTCTTCTAATAATGATGAGAATTCGTTTTCTGACCAGATACCTCCATAGGGACAAATATATTCATCAGCTGGTACACACTGCCAACAAAATAAATAACAATAATCCTATTATTACTATTATAAAGGCGTAAGTTTGTAAGTATGGATGTATGGATGTTTGTTACTCTTTCACGTAAAAACTACTAAATGGATTTGAATGAAACTTTACCACAATATAGCTTATACATCAGAATAATACATAGGCTACAATTTTTGAGGTTTCTACGAACCTGAAGTCCACGCGAACGAAGTCGCGGGCAAAAGCTAGTTTAATAATAATTCACACAGCCCCACATACATTGACCTGACTCCGTACTTAGCTTGAGCACTTGTGTTACAGATATCAATTCAATTCAATTTAATTCAATTCATTTATTGTCAATCATATGTGGTAAGATGTTACAGTTCAGCATTAGTACATATGAACCCTGATGGGTGTGACAATTTTGGAACGACAAGCAGAACTTTATTATGCAATTTAATTAAAGATGGGTATTAAAAAAAATCAGACAATGATCACAAATATAATACTTAAATACATTTATTCTATTACACCAAGGCACTGATCAAACACAAGTGTTCATCACACGAATGTTTATCCAGGGTGGGGATTGAACCCACGACCTTTGGCGTATGAGGCAGGGGCTACCAAATGTGCCATCCGGCCAGTCTATCTATCTATCTATCTGTACCCAAAACTGGAATTCAAGACCAAAAATTCTACTACAATGTTGCTACTGCAATAGAATGATCGTACCATAGTATACCCCTTTTTTCTAAAAACACGCGCTGATGTAATTTATTTATTCGTAATTTTGATTCTTGAATTTACAAAACATATTATATTTACTTTTTTTCACGTAAATACGAGACGTTTTAATAAAAACTTAACCATCCGTAATTTTAGTTTTCAAAGATAGTATTGCGCTTGTAACACTGCAGGTGTTAATAACATTTGACATCTACCTACAACGTTTTAACAACGTATGGAAACTTGATACTTTAGTCTGCTTATTAAGTAAAAAAATGCCATAAAGATTGGCGAAACCGGAAAACGTCACTTGAAAATGACATAAGTGACTTTAACAGATTTGACAGTGACATATTTGTCGTAGATTTTTTGGTCTTGAATTCCAATTTTGAGTATTAGGTACTCACCCCGAAGTTTGGCATAAATCTGTGTCCTTCAGCACATTGATAGTAATAAGGTATTCCAAATGAGCAAAATATACAATTGCGGCACGTGGAATCTGTAGTGTCTGGGATGAATCCATCTGGTTGGTTTTTGCAAGGGTTAGGAACTGCAACAATAAATTAGTAATCTATATCTTCTATATCTATACTATTAATAAAGAGATAACTTCTATAGACAACGACAAGGCTTATAGGTAAACCGAAAACACGAAACGCTTGCGCGATGTAATTGGACACAGCGCCATCTATCGCTTCATTGCTGAATTACGGTCCCGAAGCAAAGTGAGGGCGGGCCACTAGTACTTACATAAATCACCGTTAACCACCATCAACATCACCCATCATCGTCATCGGCCATCACCATCAGCTATCGTTATCATCATTGTAGGATTGGTGTATGTAAGATGACGAGTATGTGAACATTAAGAGTGGAAAGGAATGCAGACGTGTGAATGAGAGGGAATGATGGGTGTGAGGGAGAGAGAAGACGAATGGCGAAGGAAGACGAAAGACGCGCGGAAGGAAGAAGTCTAGAATAATTAATTAGAATAAGAAGATTAAGACTAATAATAAGATCGGATTATTGTGGAAGAGGAATAAAGAAGGTGTTGCTGTTACTCGTCGGTTTTAATTTGCCCCAAGCCCAACCCTCACGCTACGTTTCTACATCATCGTCATTAAATTAGGCCCATTGTTTATATCAAGTGCAGTCGTATTAAATCCCATCAAGAACATTAAATGTGAAATGGTAGCCAAGGTAAAAAAGTCTTGTTTGTAGAGTTCATCGTCAAAAAAAAAGATAATCTAAATAGGTGCCAAGATCAATGGTGACAAGTATAGAGAGAACTTTTCCATTACGCCAAAGAACCTAATCCTGTGGGTCTACAACGAAATTATCCCGTGACGTATATACCTGTCTCTTCCAATAAAAGAGACGCTCAGAATGTGTCAATCTGGGATAGAGAAGACAGATATAACAAAACTTAAAGTTAAAAAACGTTTGAGTATAGAGGGGCGTTAGGGTCTTACCTTCGGTAGTAGTTGTTGGAGTTGTTGTAGTTGTTGTTGGCTTTGTTGTAGTTGTTGTTGGCTTTGCTGTAGTTGTTGTTGGCTTTGTTGTAGTGGTCGTTGGTTTTGTAGTGGTTGTAGTCGGTTTTTTAGTGGTGGTCGTTGGTTTTTTAGTTGTGGTTGTTGGTTTTTTAGTAGTTTTTGTCGTTGGTTTATGAGTTGTTGTAGTTGGTCTATGTGTAGTTGTGGTTGTAGGAGTGGTTCGTTTTGTGGTTGTCGTTTTATCACTTGTGCAATTAGCTACTGCTTTTGGTAAGCATTCCTGAAATAGACAATATATTTATTTTACAAAACGATATTTTTTTAAATGATTCTTGAATTTAATTGTTTTCGTGAACAAAAACAATGTTTGCGCTATCTGTTGAAAGATAGTAAAAGGTAGCTAAACTATTGTTAAAGATCTTGTAATATATTTTGTACCAAAACCGCATAAAAAAAAATTGATACCCCACTTTAGCGGTGATAGCCTCAATTGTAATAGAATAGAAACTATTATATTTATTAAATTTTTGGTAAAAACATTTACAATCAGACAACAGAGACGTCTTACCGTCGTAAGACCCAAACGTATTTTAAAAATCATAAAACAATTGATTTTCTTTTTGTTTTTTTTTTTGTTTGATATGGCCTCTGGGCCTTACGACGATATCAAAACAAAAAGATAGAAACACAAAAATAGACTGGACTGGATTTTTTTTATGTGATAGGTAGCAGACGAGCAGGCGGATCAACTGATGGTAAGCAATTGCCGCCGCCCATGGACACTTGCAACACCAGTGGAGTTACAAGTGCGCTGCCAACCTTTTATCCCCTTCTCCTTCGGGTAGGCCTCCGGTACCCTCACTCACTCGGCGAAACACAGCACAGGGGCTGCTTAACGCCGGTTTTATGTGAGGCAGTGGTCACTCCGGTCGAGCCGGCATTCATGCCGAAGCGTAGCTCTCCCGCACACTGGTACACATACCCTCTTAGTTGGACTGAACTCTTCCCCTTCTGGACAGTTTTGGTGAAGGCAAAAGTCATAAATACATTCGTAGTAGCAAGCGCAGCAATCCGGATCGGGTCTCGTTGAAAAAGTATTACTGTCTTCTGTATTACTATCCCCTGATCTCAGTATGTGTCCTAATCCGTTGGGATCATGAAATTCTGAAAGCAAAATCGCCTCGATTATTTGGCATCCGCAGAATACCAGTGGCTTCGCGTGGCACTGTGTGATACGCAAAATCGGATACTGAGCGGAGACCATTTTGGTTCCAATTTTTTATCATAAGTTTAAATGTTTTTTTTTTGTTATTTTGTGTTACATATTTTAGTTACCAAACAAACATTTCTTCTTTTTTTCTTTCTTTCAAAAACTTTTTACTAGTGGCCGGCCTTCACTTCGTTTCGGACCTTAATTTTGTTACTTAGGAATTTATTTAAGTTTCATATAAACATAGATGTTACTTCCTTAATGTTAACTGGAATCCATACTAAACAAACAAAATACTTTTATTGCTATATAAACAGGGTGTTTACATTGTAGATGGTAAATTTAAAACATGTTGCTTTGTACCTGTTTAGCTATGTTGAATAGCATGCATTTTTTTGTAAATAATATTATAAATAAATAGAAAAGTCTGTCTGTTTTTTTTTTTTTTTTATGTCGTAGGTAGCAGGCGAGCAGGCGGATCACCTGATGGTAAGCAATTGCCGCCGCCCATGGACACTTGCAACACCAGTGGAGTTACAAGTGCGCTGCCAACCTTTTATCCTCTTCCCCCCCGAGTGGCCCGCCGGTACCCTCACTCACTCAGCGAAACACAGCACGGGGCTGCTTCACGTCGGTTTTCTGTGAGGCAGTGGTATCACTCCGGTCGAGCCGGCCCATTCATGCCGAAGCGTGGCTCTCCCACAGTGAGAAAGTCTGTAGGTATGTTTGTCTTTCTTTTCACGGCAAAACGGAGCGACGAATTGACGTGATTTTAAGTGGAGATAGTAGAAGGGATGGAGAGTAACATAGGCTACTTTTTGCCCCTTTCAAACTGCCCATTTTAGGGAAGTGGGTGGCGCGACTGAAACCACGGGCAAAAGCTAATACGATATATTTGATTAGATCACTTTAATATTGGTACGCACAAATGCATCTTAAGCGGAAAACACATACCTACAATTGATGAAGTAAAATAGTTTTAATTCCACTACTATCTAAATTGTAAAATATTTACCTTGTAAATTTGATAATACCCGGGCATGTTCATTTTCTGTTTTATCCATAACGCTGGCTTCTGAATCAGCTTCGGGCTCGTTTCCAGCACTTCTAACCGATCTTTTAGTACGAGTATCACGTTTATAAACATAAGGTACAGTAAAATCTACTGGTACTGGTCTCACAGTGAAATCTGTGCTGTTTTGAACTTCTTCTTTGCTTGCGCTAAAATAGTGTAGTAATTTGTAGAAATTATCATATAAAAAGTTTGTTTCTTGAGTTGTTGTGGGCTGAGCGTTGTTTGTAGTCAAATGTTGGGTGGTTTCAGTAGTAACTGTGGTTGTCCTTGGAGTACAGTCTGTTTTGTTACAACCAGCTATGAAGGGTGGCAGGCACCACTGCAAAGAAATGATGAATTAAAAGATGAAATAAAGTAAATAAAAATAAAGTATAAGTACTTCATATAAATGGGACTAAACGCGAAGAGATTCAAGTACGGTGGCCTGCACATCAAGTTACTACTATCTGTCAATTTTTTTCAATCGAACCTCACTTTTATGTCAAACGTGTTTGGTTCAATATCAACTGAGGAAATTTGACAGATTGTAGTTACTTGATGTGCTAGCCACTGTACATTCTAGCACTTATTGCTTGACGTTTCGAGTACTTGACGATGAGTAAGTGCTAGAATGTACTTATTAAATCTCCTCGCGATTAGTCCCGTTTATATTATGATGTGCTTGTATAATGCAACGTGAAAGTTTAAAAACATAAGTAAAGTATTAGTGGGACAGTATGTAGGCTACATACTGTCCCACTGCAGGGCAAAGGCTTCCATCATAGAAATCAAGTCATCGCTACTATGATGGGGTTAGTAATTGGTGATCACAAACCCGAGCTATGTTTGAATAATTCGAAACATATTTTTTGCTTCTTATTGGTAGAAATTGAATTTCCGAATCAGTGTAGATTACGTTATAATGTCATTATTTTAAATTCTTATAGATTTAAATTGAATAAAGATTTTTTGATTTTGATTTTTATTTTGACTATCTGATTGACTATGATTCTGATATTATCCTTAAGTTGGCCATCGTAGCCGAATAACTGTTAAAGGAATTATTTATTTTTATTAAATTTTACTATTCAAACAAATAATTATTTAAAAACACGTTTGGTTAAAAGAGGTTTTGCGTTATGTACAGTATTGAGTTCAAACTTACCAAATACACAGGGCTGAACTCAGTTTTCCCGGGGCACTTCTGAAGGAACAAAGTCCCGCCTTCACAGAGGTAGTATCTACTACAGTTGGTAGGATCAGGGTACCGATGTTTGTCTTCGCATTCCACTCTCGGTGTAGTGCTGGGGTCCGTTGATCCAGTTGGGCTACTGGGAGATGAACTCTCTGTTGATCCAGTTGGGCTACTGGGAGATGGAAACTCTCTGTTGATCCAGTTGGACTACTGGATGAACTCTCTGTTGATCCAGTTGGACTACTGGGAGAGGAACTCTCTGTTGATCCAGTTGGGCTCCTTGGGCTCGAGCTTTCTGTTGAATCTAGATTGGACTAGTTGGGAGATGAAGTCTCTGTTGATCCAGTTGGGCTACTTGGGCTCGAGCTTTCGGTTGATCCAGTTGGGCTACTGGGGCTGGAGCTTTCCGTTGATCCAGTTGGACTACTGGGAGATGAACTCTCTGTTGATCCAGTTGGGTTAGAGGGAGATGAACTTTCTGTTGATCCAGTTGGACGACTGGGAGATGAGCTTTCGGTTGATCCAGTTGGGCTACTAGGACTTGAGCTTTCCGTTGATCCAGTTGGGCTAGTTGGACTAGAACTTTCCGTTGATCCAGTTGGACTACTGGGAGATGAACTCTCTGTTGATCCAGTTGGACTGCTGGGGGATGAGCTTTCTGTTGACCCAGTTGGGCTACTTGGACTAGAGCTTTCCGTTGATCCAGTTGGACTACTCGGCGATGAACTCTCTGTTGATCCAGTTTGACTGCTGGGGGATGAACTTTCTGTTGACCCAGTTGGGCTACTTGGACTAGAGCTTCGGTGATCCAGTTGGACTACTGGGAGATGAGCTCTCTGTTGATCCAGTGGACTACTTGGTGATGAGCTTTCGGTTGATCCAGTTGGACTACTTGGCGATGAGCTTTCGGTTGATCCAGTTGGGCTACTTGGACTAGAGCTTTCGGTTGATCCAGTTGGACTACTGGGAGATGAACTCTCTGTTGATCCAGTTGGACTACTGGGAGATGAACTCTCTGTTGATCCAGTTGGACTACTGGGAGATGAACTCTCTGTTGATCCAGTTGGACTACTGGGAGATGAGCTTTCGGTTGATCCAGTTGGACTACTGGGACTAGAGCTTTCTGTAGATCCAGTTGGACTACTGGGAGATGAACTCTCCGTTGATCCAGTTGGACTACTGGGAGATGAACTCTCCGTTGATCCAGTTGGACTACTGGGAGATGAACTTTCTGTTGATCCAGTTGGACTACTGGGAGATGAGCTTTCGGTTGATCCAGTTGGACTACTGGGACTAGAGCTTTCTGTAGATCCAGTTGGATTACTGGGAGATGAACTCTCTGTTGATCCAGTTGGACTACTGGGAGATGAACTCTCTGTTGATCCAGTTGGGCTACTGGGAGATGAACTCTCTGTTGATCCAGTTGGGCTACTGGGAGATGAACTCTCTGTTGATCCAGTTGGACTACTTGGGCTCGAGCTTTCTGTTGATCCAGTTGGACTAGTGGGAGACGAACTCTCTGTGGATCCAGTTGGGCTACTGGGGCTGGAGCTTCCGGTTGATCCAGTTGGGCTGGAGGGTGATGAGCTTTCCGTTGATCCAGTTGGACTACTGGGAGATGAACTCTCTGTTGATCCAGTTGGGTTTGAGGGAGATGAACTTTCTGTTGATCCAGTTGGACGACTGGGAGATGAGCTTTCCGTTGATCCAGTTGGGCTAGTTGGACTAGAACTTTCCGTTGATCCAGTTGACTACTGGGAGATGAACTCTCTGTTGATCCAGTTGGACTGCTGGGGGATGAGCTTTCTGTTGACCCAGTTGGGCTACTTGGACTAGAGCTTTCCGTAGATCCAGTTGGACTACTCGGCGATGAACTCTCTGTTGATCCAGTTGGACTGCTGGGGGATGAACTTTCTGTTGACCCAGTTGGGCTACTTGGACTAGAGCTTTCGGTTGATCCAGTTGGACTACTGGGAGATGAGCTCTCTGTTGATCCAGTTGGACTACTTGGCGATGAGCTTTCGGTTGATCCAGTTGGACTACTTGGCGATGAGCTTTCGGTTGATCCAGTTGGACTACTTGGTGATGTTCTTTCCGTTGATCCAGTTGGGCTACTGGGAGATGAGCTTTCCGTTGATCCAGTTGGACTAATGGGAGATGAGCTTTCCGTTGATCCAGTTGGGCCACTTGGACTAGAGCTTTCGGTTGATCCAGTTGGACTACTGGGAGATGAACTCTCCGTTGATCCAGTTGGACTACTGGGAGATGAACTTTCTGTTGATCCAGTTGGACTACTGGGAGATGAACTCTCTGTTGATCCAGTTGGACTGCTGGTGATGAGCTTTCTGTTGACCCAGTTGGGCTACTTGGACTAGAGCTTTCGGTTGATCCAGTTGGACTACTGGGACTAGAGCTTTCTGTAGATCCAGTTGGATTACTGGGAGAGGAACTCTCTGTTGATCCAGTTGGACTACTGGGAGAAGAACTCTCTGTAGATCCAGTTGGGCTACTTGGGCTCGAGCTTTCGGTTGATCCAGTTGGACTACTGGGCGATGAACTCTCTGTTGATCCAGTTGGGCTACTTGGGCTCGAGCTTTCGGTTGATCCAGTTGGGCTGGAGGGTGATGAGCTTTCAGTAGATCCAGTAGGGCTACTTGGCGATGAACTTTCAGTAGATCCAGTTGGGCTACTTGGCGATGAACTTTCAGTAGATCCAGTAGGGCTACTTGGACTTGAACTCTCCGTTGATCCAGTTGGGCTACTTGGACTAGAACTCTCCGTTGATCCAGTTGGGCTACTTGGCGATGAACTTTCAGTAGATCCAGTAGGGCTACTCGGCGATGAGCTTTCAGTTGATCCAGTTGGGCTACTTGGGCTCGAGCTTTCGGTTGATCCAGTAGGGTTACTTGGCGATGAACTTTCAGTAGATCCAGTGGGCTACTTGGCGATGAACTTTCTGTTGATCCAGTTGGGCTACTTGGGCTCGAGCTTTCGGTTGATCCAGTTGGATTACTGGGAGATGAACTTTCTGTTGATCCAGTTGGACTACTGGGAGATGAGCTTTCGGTTGATCCAGTTGGGCTACTTGGCGATGAACTCTCTGTTGATCCAGTTGGACTACTGGGTGATGAACTCTCTGTTGATCCAGTTGGACTACTGGGCGACGAGCTTTCTGTGATCCAGTTGGACTACTGGGTGATGAGCTTTGTTGATCCAGTTGGGTTACTTGGACTAGAGCTTTCAGTTGATCCAGTTGGACTACTGGGTGATGAGCTTTCTGTTGATCCAGTGGACTACTGGGCGACGAGCTTTCTGTTGATCCAGTTGGACTACTGGGTGATGAGCTTTCTGTTGATCCAGTTGGGCTACTTGGACTAGAGCTTTCCGTTGATCTAGTTGGGCTACTTGGACTAGAGCTTTCGGTTGATCCAGTTGGATTACTGGGACTCGAACTTTCCGTAGATCCAGTTGGACTACTGGGAGATGAACTCTCTGTTGATCCAGTTGGACTACTTGGGCTCGAGCTTTCTGTTGATCCAGTTGGACTACTGGGACTAGAGCTTTCCGTTGATCCAGTTGGGCTAGTTGGACTAGAACTTTCTGTTGATCCAGTTGGACTACTGGGAGAGGAACTCTCTGTTGATCCAGTTGGACTACTGGGAGATGAGCTTTCGGTTGATCCAGTTGGGCTACTTGGACTAGAGCTTTCCGTTGATCCAGTTGGGCTAGCTGGACTAGAACTTTCCGTTGATCCAGTTGGACTACTGGGAGAGGAACTCTCTGTTGATCCAGTTTGACTACTGGGAGAGGAACTCTCTGTTGATCCAGTTGGACTACTGGGAGATGAGCTTTCGGTTGATCCAGTTGGGCTACTTGGACTAGAGCTTTCCGTTGATCCAGTTGGGCTAGCTGGACTAGAACTTTCCGTTGATCCAGTTGGACTACTGGGAGAGGAACTCTCTGTTGATCCAGTTGGACTGCTGGGAGATGAACTCTCTGTTGATCCAGTTGGGCTACTTGGACTAGAGCTTTCCGTTGATCTAGTTGGGCTACTTGGACTAGAGCTTTCGGTTGATCCAGTTGGACTACTGGGACTAGAGCTTTCCGAAGATCCAGTTGGACTACTGGGAGATGAACTCTCTGTTGATCCAGTTGGACTACTGGGAGATGAACTTTCGGTTGATCCAGTTGGACTACTGGGAGATGAACTCTCTGTTGATCCAGTTGGGCTACTTGGGCTCGAGCTTTCGGTTGATCCAGTTGTACTACTGGGCGATGAACTCTCTGTTGATCCAGTTGGGTTAGAGGGAGATGAACTTTCAGTTGATCCAGTTGGACTACTTGGTGATGTTCTTTCCGTTGAACCAGTTGGGCTACTGGGAGATGAACTCTCTGTTGATCCAGTTGGGCTACTTGGGCTCGAGCTTTCGGTTGATCCAGTTGGACTACTTGGGCTCGAGCTTTCGGTTGATCCAGTTGGACTACTGGGACTAGAGCTTTCCGTTGATCCAGTTGGGCTACTTGGCGAAGAACTTTCAGTAGATCCAGTAGGGCTACTTGGCGATGAACTTTCGGTTGATCCAGTTGGGCTAGTTGGCCTAGAACTTTCTGTTGATCTAGTTGGACTACTGGGAGATGAACTCTCTGTTGATCCAGTTGGACTACTTGGCGATGAGCTTTCAGTTGATCCAGTCGAACTGCTGGGACTGGAGCTTTCAGTGGATCCAGTAGGGCTACTTGGCGATGAACTTTCAGTAGATCCAGTAGGGCTACTTGGCGATGAACTCTCCGTTGATCCAGTTGGGCTGCTGGGGCTGGAGCTTTCCGTTGATCCAGTTGGGCTACTTGGCGAAGAACTTTCAGTAGATCCAGTAGGGCTGCTTGGCGATGAACTTTCAGTTGATCCAGTAGGGCTACTTGGCGATGAACTTTCAGTAGATCCAGTAGGGCTACTTGGCGATGAACTTTCAGTAGATCCAGTAGGGCTACTTGGCGATGAACTTTCAGTAGATCCAGTAGGGCTACTTGGCGATGAACTTTCAGTAGATCCAGTAGGGCTACTTGGCGACGAGCTTTCAGTAGATCCAGTAGGGCTACTTGGACTTGAACTCTCCGTTGATCCAGTTGGGCTACTTGGCGATGAACTTTCAGTTGATCCAGTAGGGCTACTTGGCGATGAACTTTCAGTAGATCCAGTAGGGCTACTTGGCGATGAACTTTCAGTAGATCCAGTAGGGCTACTTGGCGTTGAACTTTCAGTAGATCCAGTAGGGCTACTTGGCGATGAACTTTCAGTAGATCCAGTAGGGCTACTTGGCGACGAGCTTTCAGTAGATCCAGTAGGGCTACTTGGACTTGAACTCTCTGTTGATCCAGTTGGGCTACTTGGCGATGAACTTTCAGTAGATCCAGTAGGGCTACTTGGCGATGAACTTTCAGTAGATCCAGTAGGGCTACTTGGCGACGAGCTTTCAGTAGATCCAGTAGGGCTACTTGGACTTGAACTCTCCGTTGATCCAGTTGGGCCACTTGGACTAGAACTCTCCGTTGATCCAGTTGGGCTACTTGGCGATGAACTTTCAGTAGATCCAGTAGGGCTACTTGGCGATGAACTTTCAGTAGATCCAGTAGGGCTACTTGGCGATGAACTTTCAGTAGATCCATAGGGCTACTTGGCGATGACTTTCAGTAGATTCAGTAGGGCTACTTGGCGATGAACTTTCAGTAGATCCAGTAGGGCTACTTGGCGACGAGCTTTCAGTAGATCCAGTAGGGCTACTTGGCGATGAACTTTCAGTTGATCCAGTAGGGCTACTTGGCGATGAACTTTCAGTTGATCTAGTAGGGCTACTTGGCGATGAACTTTCAGTAGATCCAGTAGGGCTACTTGGCGATGAACTTTCAGTAGATCCAGTAGGGCTACTTGGCGATGAACTTTCAGTAGATCCAGTAGGGCTACTTGGCGACGAGCTTTCAGTAGATCCAGTAGGGCTACTTGGCGATGAACTTTCAGTAGATCCAGTGGGCTACTTGGCGATGAACTTTCAGTAGATCCAGTAGGGCTACTTGGCGACGAGCTTTCAGTAGATCCAGTAGGGCTACTTGGACTTGAACTCTCCGTTGATCCAGTTGGGCTACTTGGACTAGAACTCTCCGTTGATCCAGTTGGGCTACTTGGCGATGAACTTTCAGTTGATCCAGTAGGGCTACTTGGCGATGAACTTTCAGTAGATCCAGTAGGGCTACTTGGACTTGAACTCTCCGTTGATCCAGTTGGGCTACTTGGACTAGAACTCTCCGTTGATCCAGTTGGGCTACTTGGACTAGAACTCTCCGTTGATCCAGTTGGGCTACTTGGCGACGAGCTTTCAGTAGATCCAGTAGGGCTACTTGGACTTGAACTCTCCGTTGATCCAGTTGGGCTACTTGGCGATGAACTTTCAGTAGATCCAGTAGGGCTACTCGGCGATGAGCTTGCCGTTGATCCAGTTGGGCTACTGGGACTAGAACTCTCCGTTGATCCAGTTGGATTACTAGGCGACGAGCTTTCAGTTGATCCAGTTGGACTACTGGGCGATGAACTCTCTGTTGATTCAGTTGGACTACTTGGACTAGAGCTTTCGGTTGATCCAGTTGGACTATTGGGCGATGAACTCTCTGTTGATCCAGTTGGACTACTTGGACTAGAGCTTTCCGTTGATCCAGTTGGACTACTGGGCGATGAACTCTCTGTTGATCCAGTTGGACTACTTGGACTAGAACTTTCCGTTGATCCAGTTGGGCTACTTGGCGACGAGCTTTCAGTAGATCCAGTAGGGCTACTTGGACTTGAACTCTCCGTTGATCCAGTTGGGCTACTTGGCGATGAACTTTCAGTAGATCCAGTAGGGCTACTTGGCGATGAACTTTCAGTAGGATCCAGTAGGGCTATACTCGGCGATGAGCTTGCCGTTGATCCAGTTGGGCTACTGTGACTAGAGAACTCTCCCGTTTTGATCCAGTTGGATTACTAGGGCGACGAGCTTTCAGTTGATCCTAGTTGGGACTACTGGTCGATGAAACTCTCTGGTTGATTCAGTTTGGGACTACTTGTGGACTAGAGCTTTCGGTTGATCCAGTTGGGACTATTGGGCGATGAAACTCTCTGTGATCCAGTTGCGACTATGGGACTAGAGCTTTCGGTTTGATCCAGTGTGACTACTGGGGCGATGAACTCCTCGTTGATCCACGTTGGACTACTTGGATCATAGAGCTTCGGTTGATCCAGTTGGACTAAGGGGCGATGACTCTCTGTTTGATCCAGTTGGGCTACTGGGGCTGAGGCTTTCCGTGACTCCAGTTGGACCTACTGGGGGAGATGAACTTTCTCCCGTTTGATCCCAGTTGGACTACTGGGAGATGAGCTTTCCGTTGATCCAGTTGGGCCACTTGGACTGGAACTCTCCGTTGATCCAGTTGGGTAACTTGGCGATGAACTCTCTGTTGATCCAGTTGGGCTACTAGTGCTAGTAGTTACATTAGTTGAAGGGGTTGTAGTCTTATGGCATGGGTCTTCGGTTGGGAATGGCCGGCAATTGGCGAGTTTTGGGGGTAAACACCACTGAAAAAGAACAAAATTTTGTTAAATTAAATTTTGAGGAATTAGTTAATGTGGAAGACTTGTTTATTAAGATTATCAAAAATTCTGGATCTTTATATTATATCAACTTTTGTAAAGACTTAATTTAAAATGAACAAGTCACGTGGCTTCTAATTTCTATGATAAGTTGAATTTATATTTCAAGCCATTTTCCAAAAGTCTTATTCAGAATGATTGGTAGAACACGTGGTTAAAGACCCCTTTACACCCGTAAATGTTCACAGATACTCCCTGTATGCTTTATTATTATAATTTAGCGAGAACTTCAGGCCGGGTACTCGTATTTCGGAGGCCTAGACTCGTTTCGGGTCGAGCCAATGGAGTAAGTAAATACTTAAGTAAGTAATTATTATTATAGTTATTAAGAGAGACCACTAACCAGATACACAGGGCTGAACTCAGTGAGCCCAGGGCAGTCCTTCGACGTCAACCTGCCATCTTCACATTGGTAGTACTTCCTGCAATCGTCCAGATCTGGCTCCCTCTCAGAATTATGACAAGGGGACCGTTGCAGATAAATTGTTGGTAGTACCGATGATGAGGCCAGGGTCGCCCATGTTAGGAGTATGAGTAGAGAGCACTCTGAAATATATAAATATCTGAAGGCCAATTCTCGGTTTTCGCCTTCTATGTCGAGTCGACTGCGAATGCGAAAAAAGAAAAACACAATAGAAGAACAAGTTAAGGAATGTTGACTGTAATCTGTGTTCTTCTATAGTGCGTTTTATGAAGTCGACTCGACATACGAGTAGAAGGCGAAAACCGAGAATTGGATCCAGTAGTTTTGGCGTGAAAGAGTAACAGCCAGACAGACAGAGTTACTTTCGCATTTATAATATTAGTTAGAATAAATATGAGAATTACTTAATACATGAATATGAATCAATGTATTCTGCGCCATACTTTATTCAATACGGCTAGCCATAATGCTGTCATTAAAAACCCTAACCTAACCTTATAAAGATAATTTTGCGTTGTAGCAACACTTGTCATACTAATTAGAGTACGATGCGCCTAGATGTGGCCCAAAGGTCGTGGGTTCGATCCCCACCCTGGACAAACATTCGTGTGATGGACACTTTGTTAAATATGTATTTAAGTATATTTGTGATCCTCTGTTGCCTGTTATCTGTAACACAAGTGCTTAAGCTACTTAGTACGGAATCAGGTCAATGTATGAGATGTTGTGTGAATTTATTTAATACAAGTGGCCCGCCCTCACTTCGTTTCGGGACATTTGTTTCCCATGCCACCAATAGATGGCGCTGGGTGTGGATTACATCGCATATGTGTTTTGCTTTTTCAGTTTACCTATAAGCCTTGTCGTTGTCTATAGAATTTACCTCTTTATAAATAGTAATAGATAATAGAAGATAATAGATTATTTAAATATTATTCTTCACCCATAACGGAGTAGGCTACACCACACGCCCGCAGCCTTCTTAGAAAAGGGTTACCTTTGAAATAATGTATAATTATGTAGCATATATTATATTAATTGGCAAATAAATCGATTATTCGAATTCGCTAGGCTTGGCGAAGGCGTTCAAATCGATATATTTTAAATGTTGGGGGAAGTCACGCGTGAGGTGAAGTTAAGATGGGGGATCCGTAGATTTTTTTTATGTGATAGGTAGCAGGCGAGCAGGCGGATCACCTGATGGTAAGCAATTGCCGCCGCCCATGGACACTTGCAACACCAGTGGAGTTACAAGTGCGCTGCCAACCTTTTATCCCCTTCCCCCCCGAGTGGGCCTCCGGTACCCTCACTCACTCGGCGAAACACAGCACAGGGGCTGCTTCACGCCGGTTTTCTGTGAGGCAGTGGTATCACTCCGGTCGAGCCGGCCCATTCATGCCGAAGCGTGGCTCTCCCAGTTATTTTACTTTATTTCGATTAAAACCATTTAATTCAAACTCTTAAAAGTAAATTACAGATTTTTTCTATAAACTTACAGCTAATAAGGGATTTTATATACCTACACACAGTTTTAAGATATATATACAGGGTGTATCTGTAAAAAAATTCATCCCTTTAACCACGTGTTCCACCAAGCATTCTAACATTTATTTTAATTGTATAGTATACTAGTGGCCCGCCCTCACTTCGCTTCGGGACCGTAATTCAGAAATGAATCAATAGATGGCGCTGTGTCCAATTACATCGCGCAAGCGTTTCGTATTTTCGGTTTACCTATAAGCCTTGTCGTTGTCTATAGAAGTTATCTCTTTATGAATAGTATAGAAGAAGATAAGTTATTGGTAATTTGGTATTAGGATAGTGTTACTAATCTAAAGTAATTAACATTATGTTTGAATTATTAAAAAGGCAATCGTTCTTATGTCTTCTGGACCGCCTCCTCTGGGTCTCTGGAGTTGCTCACCATCAGGCGAGCCACACGCTGGTTTGCCACGGACGTTGTATGAACAAATGGTTAAAGGTCTTCAGTTTAGCACGCGGTGTAGGAATCCGGCATTCAGTAGGTATTTGTTTTGTGCCTTACGCATACTCACTTAAAAGGTTTTCTGTTTGTAACTACGAAACCCCAATTGTCATAGTATTCTTGAAAGTGAGTGTGTAATGTCAACAATACCTATGTTTATTTGGATTGATTTCTAGTATTGTTGAAGAAATGATCTGAAACAGCTAGTAATAACAGCTAGTTGTAATGTGACATGCAATAAATGAATTGAATTGTAATCGATAAACAATGATGCACAAAATTAACTGCTCTATAATAATGCTTCAAAAGGTCGTGACTACTTACATCAACTTATAGTTACAACTAACTGTTACAATGTGTCAAGAAAGTTGTAACAAGTTCAACTTATAGTTACAACTAACTGTTACAATGCGTCAAGAAAGTTGTAACAAGTTCAACTTATAGTTACAACTAACTGTTACAATGCGTCAAGAAAGTTGTAACAAGTTCAACTTATAGTTACGACTAACTGTTGTAATGCGTCAAGAAATTCGTGACAGTTTCAACTTATAGTTACTACTACTTAACTGTTACAATGCGTCAAGTAGTTATTACTAACTGTTACAATGTGAAGAAAGTCAGGACAAGATCAATTTTTTTTTATATAATTTCACACAACAATGTCAGGCATTAGTGACTGACATAGCTCAAACAGGTAGGTAGGTAGGTAGGTATGTACCTATGTAGACCGTCAGGCACAGGTGAGTGACATAGCAGGCTGCGTGTTTAATTTGAGATTTTAGGCCCATATCACGTAGTATGAAGTCAGCTTGCAAAATAAAAAAGTTATATAAGTACACGTGCTTTTCACTGAGACGATTTATGTAATTTTCAAGCGCTATATTTAAAACTATTTTACGATCCTTTTGTATAATTAGCTATACCTAATATTAATTACATATCAAGGAAAATTTTATGAAAATTTCGTGCTTGCATGGTGAATTACTGAAATACGTAGGTACTGTAAGTGGTACCTACCTACCTATTTAGGCACATAGACATACAAATGGACATACACCGAATGAAGAAATGGCAATACCGATTTTTTTAACACTAGTTAAAACACAAACTTTTTCGTCTCAATCAATCCATCATCTCCACCTCGTCATCATCATCATCACTTATATTTGTCACTCGATTTTTTTTATAAGTAGTTGAAATTAGGTGGATTTGAACAAAGCAAACAAATACATAAAAGCATTCATCATCAATCATCATCACCCCCGCCCGCGTCTTCATCACTTTTATTTAGAGAAAAAAAGTATTAAAAAATATGGTCTCTTATGTCACTCGATTTTTTTTTTAAGAAATAAAACAAATTAACTTAAAACAATCTTTATTCATCATCAATCATCATCACCGCCGCCTTCGTTAACATCATCATCGTCGTCATCATCACTCTCCGCTTGTCTCTTGAGCTTCGCCTCCAACTCTTTGGCGGGGTTGAAGACACCCCCTGTCTGGGTGTTACATATGAAACATCGGGTGCTTTTCTTGTAGTTGTCTAGTGCACATTTCTCGCAGAAGTAGTGCTTGCATCTGAAATTAAATGAAAATATACTCCAAACTGGAATTCAAGACCAAAAAACCACGACAGATACGTCACTGTCAAATCTGTTAATGTCACTTATGCCATTTTCAAGTGACGTTTTCAGGTTTCGCCAACCTTTTTGGCATTATTTTTCTTATTATGCAGACTAAACTGTCAAGTTTCCATACATTGTTAAAATGTTGTGGGTAGATTAGATACCAAATGTTATTAACACCTGAAGCGTTACAAGCGCAATCATCTTTGAAAACTAAAATTACGGATGGTTAAGTTTTTATTAAAGTGTCTTGTATTTAAATGAAAAAAAGTTAATAAAAGTCACATGTCAGTCACCTGTCAGTCACTTACTTGGTAACCACAGGATCAGTGAAGCTGTAGACCTTGTAGTCAGAGTCTTCCAATCGTCAGTTGTGTCACTCTTATCGTGTCAATCATCTGTCGGTCATGTCAGGCACCTGTTAGTCATGTCAGGCACCTTTCATCCTCTGTCAGTCAGCTCATCGTCGGAGTCCCACCTTGTCAGTCATGTGTCATTATATGACAGTCATGTGTCATTCATATTGCAGTCAAGCAGTAAAATGTCGGGCAACTACCAGTCATTTGTCAGGCATGTGTCAGTCACATGGCAGATTACTGACACATTATTGAGGCAATAAATGATTTGATTGATTGATTGATTGATTAGTGTCAGTCATTTGTCAGGCATGTCAGTCACCTGTCAGTCACTTACTTGGTAACCACGGGATCAGTTAAGCTTCCCCTACAGATGAAGCAGCGGAAAGGCAGCTCATCATCGCTGTGGACCTCGTAATCCAAGTCAGTCATCTTCAGTCGAGTGTCAGTCACGGCAGTCATTTGTCAGTCATGGCAGTCTCATTTATCACCTGTCAGACATTTGTCATTTAAGTGTCAGGCATCCGTCAGACATCTGTCAGTTAGTAGGTAGTCACGTGTCATGCATAAGGCAGTCAAGGTGTCAGGCATGGGTCAGTCACATGGCAGTCATGTGTCAGTCATCTGTCAGGCATGTCAGGCACCTGTCAGTCACTTACTTGGTGACCACGGGATCAGTGAAGCTACCTCTACAGATTAAGCAGCGGAGGGCATCTGTCAGTCATGTCAGGCACCTTTCAGTCATTTGTCATTCACGTCATTCCTCTATCAATCAGTCACTTACTTGGTAACCACGGGATCAGTGAAGCTCCCTCTACAGATGAAGCAGCGGAAAGGCAGCTCATCATCGCTGTGGACCTCGTAGTCGGAGTCCCCCCCTCCCGCGGCGGCTTCCAGTTCCTCCCTCTCCAGTTGCCAGCCGTGCTTGTAGTCACTTCTGTCGTGGAGGAATTTGCAGGAGTCTGGAAGTGGCAGGAAAAAAAAACATGTATACTCTGATTTTTAATCATGTGGAGTAGACTGACAGATGCAAATGTCAAGTTTCTATACATTTTGACATTGTGCATCTTTTTTTTTATTACTGAATTAGGCAGACGAGCATGCGGCCCATCTGATGGTAAATGGAAACCGCTCATAGACAACAGCAATGCCGAGGCACAGTCATGCCGCTGCCTACCGTGAAAGAAGTACTCTTTTCAAACCTTGTTTAAAAAAGGACATATCATAGCGATGCATCCAATACACAACACAAATAGTTCTTTAAAATTCCGCATTGCTTTATAACTACATACCTCCAAAACCACAGAATCCAGTCTCCTTGTAGTCTTTGCAAATATCAGGTTGATAGTCCCATCTGGAAATTAAAATATTTTAAATCTTAAGGTACAGAGTTAAGCAGTTAAGTTTATGATATGTAAACTTAATATTTATGGAACAAAGTAGCTGGAATACATAGACAAACGGAGACATAACTACCTCACTCAGAGACGTAATTTAGCCTTAATGCTCATTATCTTAACTATGGATGGAATTTATGTCTATTAAAATAAAAGTCAGTATTTTTACTTAAGTAACAATTAAGGTTTGATTAACGTCTCTGAGTGCGGCAGATAGACACAAACCCCCTTTATTATAAAACGGTGACTATGGCTGCATATCCACTGAAGTGGAGCAGGGCGGAGCGAAGTGAAATCCACCAATAGAACTGCATAAAAACTCCACTTCTCAACGAGCAAGCTTCTTCTATTGGTCAACATCACTCTGCTCCGCTCCATATAGAAAATCTAAAAACCTTGTGACTTCGCGTATTTATGACGCTACTCGTTTACCGTGATCCGTCTGCTCGTCTGCCATCACATACAAAAAATAACCTCTCTCCCCTTCGAATTGGGCCATTACATTATTAGAAATCTCACCTGACCGTAGCCCTCAAATTGGCCGGTGCTCTGATTGGCCCTTTCCTGACTAAACCAGAGCTGGCGTTGCCAGCGGCTGTGTCGCGCTTCTTGTAGTATTGTGCATAGTTGTTGATACCACGGTATATCTGTTAATTAAAAATACAAAATATTAAAAAAAAATATTGGGTGCTTCATTGGTACAACGTAACTTATACTCCAAACTGGAATTCAAGACAAAAAAATCTACGACAGATACGTCACTGTCAAATCTGTTAATGTCGCTTATGTCATTTTTAAGTGACGTTTTCAGGTTTCGCCAACCATTTTGGCATTATTTTTCTTATTAAGCAGAATAAACTGTCAAGTTTCCATACCTTATTAAAATGTTGTGGGTAGATACCAAATGTTATTAACACCTGAAGTGTTACAAGCGCAATACCATCTTAGAAAACTAAAATTACGCGGCCCATCTGATGGTAAATGGAAACCGCTCATAGACAACAGCAATGCCGAGGCACAGTCATGCCGCTGCCTACCGTGAAAGAAGTACTCTTTTCAAATGTCGTTTAAAAAAGGACATGTCATAGCGAATTCATATTCAAACCTTATCATCAGCTTGTCCCTGTAACTCTTCGTTGATTTTCTGTGCCTTCTCAAATATGGCTTGTGCGTCTCTGTCTACCTCAGTATCCAGCTCATATGTCGCCGTAGCGTTTTCTCTCTGTTGTTGCACTGAAAGTGTTGTCCGAGACGTGTTGGGCTGAAAGTAAAAGAAAATACCATAAATTTATGAAACACTAGTCGCCCGTCCCTCACTTCATTTCAGGACAGTAGTTCCGCTGTCTACCAATAGATGGCGCAATTTTATGGCCGCTCAAGTATTACGTAAGCAGTTTTTGGAAAATTTAACAAATTGCTTCAGTATTTTTTGTAAGCTGTCAATGCAGATTTTTTTTTGTTGATGTCAATCTATAATAGCACTTTTTTCGATTTATTTGGGGGGTGTCAAAATTTACCTTTTCATCATCGCCACTTCCGGCTTCGTCTAGTTGCGGTTTCCTTATTTTAGGGCCAGATGTGGATTAGAATGTTAGGGTTGGCTTTCTGAGGACGTCTCGTTGGCTGCACCACTGTCTGTTCGTCAGAATCAGAACTGTTCTTTTCTGTAACATTAAAATATTTACATTTAATTTTTGTATAAAAAACCACAATATAAAGTTTCAGTAGCTAATAACTTGGGTAGCGATCACCAATCAGGCAAGCGTAGTGATTAAGCCTAATCCCGTCATAGTAGCGATGACTTGATTTCTATAATGAAGGCTTCGCGCTGCAGTGGGGCAGTATATCAGACTAATACTTTAGTTCTATACTTTTTTAGCTAAAGGAAAAATATTTGAATGTTGGCTGGTTTTAAGTATGGTGAATTCTTTCTTTCTATTTAAAAAAGTTGATCAACAAAAATAAGACTTTATTAAGCAAAACCTAACCTAAAAAACAAAGCTTTTTTTAAAAGATTTCAACTGATTCCAGCCACTCCTTTTGTTTGGATGTATTTTTACCTTCAGAGCTTGAAGCTTTACGTTTTCTGCCGCCCCTGTTTCTGATATTACGCTTCTTAAACGTTGTTGGAACGTCTACTTCGACGTCAGACATTTTCAACTGATTTCACAAATTAACGCTACAAAATGTAATAGTTACGCTCAATATTCGCAAGTTTAGTTATCTTATTTTATTTATAAATACACTTATTCACCAATTAATATAGTAAAATTAAAATAAACATTCATTTTGTTAATCGCATCGTAATCATAACACGGATCGATTGTGTTTCATTTTATTACTATTTTGTGCTAATTTGCAACTTTGGTACAAAATGCTTCACATTTACTTTAAAATTCAGTAAAAAAACAATACACTAAGCAATTTTCTTATCAACATTTAAAAAAATTAAGAACGGAACACGCCGCGGCGTCCGACGTATTTTGACATTTGACATTTTTGACAATAACGTTCCTTTTTATGCAGCGTTCATTTTATGCAAGTCGCTATTTTACTAAAACAAAAAAAATTTTTATTGTTATACCTTAGAATTTTTCAATCCTATCAATTCTTTGGGATGTGTCTGCGACCTTAGATCTCCTGCGAATAATTTATTTATTGATGGGTGGATAGGCTTTCTGTTTCTATTTCTATGTTACATTGCATAACATTAAACTCGTTTCTTATCTTGTACGTACCTAAAAATACATTACCTACCTACCTACCTATTTAACTAATCAATCACTTTTATAAACATTAACCTTATGTATGTACCTAGTTTGGAATATTTTGCTGTTACTAACCAGTACGCCCCGTTTGTTCTAGTGTTTAAATAAGTACGGGACCCCTCTCCGGTTGTGTCACGCATCGAAATGTGAAGATAACGAAAGAGCACACGTGTTTGCGCGCACACTCGTGCACTTACGTCCTGCGTACATGGCTTTTTGTTGAGATAGCTCTAATGAATTGTTAACAAAATACCTTATATACCTTATTTATTTTTGATTGTAATGTAGTATATTTATGTATATTATATTTATGTATGTCTATTATTATTTAAGTATGTATGTCATGTATATTATAAGTATCTGTACTTCATATTTCATTCAGCAATCTCTTTGCACTGCCTTACCCCCATTGCCAACACGCTGTTTTTCTCTCCTCTACCTAAAGGTTGTCTGGAAGAAATCGCTACAAGCGATAAGACCGCCTTATTGTACTGTCTATAGCTGTTGTTTCACTCATGTATTCTATTCTGTGCCATAAGAATATCGATCTATCTATCTTATCTACCTAATATGCACTGTAAACACACCCTGCATGACATGCAGGCCATTGTAGCATTCCTGTTGAAACCGACCCATTCATGGTGAAGCGTGGCTCTCCCACGGTTACGTCATAGGGTATGGCAACCTCATTGATATATAGGACACCATGGGAAATCCGTTAGCTCCTCAAAAATACGTCACGACTTTTTTGATACATTATAGAAAATATCTATGTATGTAGTCAGCCACACGTCAGGTGACCACAACTGTCAAATTTCCTCCATATTCAACCTAATGTGTATGACAGTAAGATGAGAGTCGATTGAAGAAGTCTGACAGTTCCAGTCTGGATACTTTGATGTGTGGCTGTACGTACAGAATGCTTAATTTCTGACATAGACGATAATCTTTATTAGGTTTTTCTACGCTGCTTATTGTGACTATTAGTTATCTATGAAATTCATCTATAGTTTTTTTTTTCCTTATTACTAACGGAACACCTGCCTGGATAACAATCTTTAAACATTACAGGTATTTACATACGTAGGCTCGTTCTAAACACACATGTATTTGATTGATAAGGTACTTACTTAAACTCTTTCATACAATACAAGCAGATTAGATAAATCTTAAAAGGTGTGAGTGAGGGTAGGTGAGGTCCAATGGGGTTAAAGATTGACAGCGCACTTGTGAGTCTACTGGTGTCGCAGGTGTCTATGGGCGGCGGTAATCAGGTGATCTGTTTGCTCACCTGCCACCTATTACTTAAAAAAATACCTACATAAAAACAACATTACACATCCACGGACTGCCAGCTGGTGCCATCTAAGATATTTCCCCTCTGCAAGGTTTTTATGTGATAGGTAGCAGACAAGCATGCGGATCACCTGATGGTAAGTAATTGCCGCCGCCCATGAACTCATGCAACAAGTGCGCTGCTAACCTTTCATCCCCTTCTCTCCCAATGGGCCTCCGGCACCCTCACTCACTCGGCGAAACACAGTACAGGAGCTGCTTCACGCCGGTTTTCTGTGAGGCAGTGGTATCACCCCGGTCGAGCCGGCCCATTCATGCCGAAGCGTGGCTCTTCCACAGTTAAACGTGGACATCTATTGGCTGAAATGATGATGATGACGAAAAAAAAATGTTAGGTACGGTAGGTAGGTACTGTAGGTTAGGTTGATTTCTATTCCGCTTGTTGCTGTCTAACATTAGAGGTTTTATGCGTGATACCTATTAAAAGGATTTGGGCATTAAAACGATAAAAAGTATCTATACCTATCTACCGAACGGTATTAGTTTATTATTGTAATAAATAGATTGGTATTCCTAATACCTAAGTTTTAGATCTACCTATTGTTATGTTCCTAATTTGAGAAAACAACAACTATGTTGTTTGCTTAATTTATAACAACAATATTTCAGTACACCCTTCCCAGATAGCAAGCGAGCTTGTTGCAAACTTGATTTTTAGATTGTCACGTCAAACATTAAAAATCAAGTTTATGACAAAATTTGCTGTAAGCTGTATGATGTTTCAAGGCTTTGGTAATTTTGAAGCAAATTTCGACCGCAAATATAAAATTGTAATGCTATGTATTTGTACTAGATTACCAAGTTATTTGTGCGGTTCAGGGAACGAAACGAACTCGGTGCATTTTGTTTAGCAAAGCAAACCGCAAATCATCATCAGCAACCCACGTTCGTCCACTGCTGGACATAGGTCTCCCCTAATGCACGCCACCGCTCCCGATTTTCGGCCACTCTCATCCAGCTCACTCCAGCCAGCATTCGAATGTCGTCATCCCATCTTGTAGCAGGGCGTCCAACACTACGTTTGCCGAGTCGCGGTCTCCACTCAAGGACCTTATGGCTCCAACGGTTGTCAGTTCTGCGGCTAATGTGACCAGCCCACTGCCACTTCAGTTTGCTAATTCGGTGGGCTATGTCGGTGACTCTGGTTCTTTGTCGGATTACATCATTTCTGATGTGGTCCTTCAAAGATACTCGTGTTGTTCTTCAAGAAAGGCGACAACCGAAAATATAAAATTGTAATGCTATGTATTTGTACTAGATTACCAAGTTATTTGTGCGGTTCACGGAACGAAACGAACTCGGTGCATTTTGTTTAGCAAAGCAAACCGCAAATCATCATTTTCATCATTCTCAGCCAATAGACGTCCACTGCTGGACATAGGCCTCCCCCAAAGTTCTCCACACAGATCGGTCCTGTGCCACCCGCATCCAATGGACTCCCGAGACCTTCACCAGATCGTCGGTCCACCTGGTGGGAGGCCTGCCAACCACCATCCTGCATGGGGTGCAAGTGGTCCCTCTCAACATCTTACGGGACCAAAGTCAACCTCATCTGCACGTGGCGCACCCTGCTGCACAACGGAAGAGGCTCTGGCGTACCCCACCAACCCGCACTGGGCCAGCGTGGTGGGTGTAGGCCCAAATCCCCCCCTATGATTAGTAGGACCAACACAAACCGCAAATATAAAATTGTAATGCTATGTATTTGTACTGGATTACCAAGTTATTTGTGCGGTCGGTCGTGTTTATTTTCTACATCGCGATGACGAGATTTTTTTCCAAACAATGACTACCAGAAGTCCAATTTGTGAATGATGCTTGATTCATGGATTTTTTACTGAATTCATGACTCTATTGTGGAGCGTCCCTCGGGAGTCGGGAACGTCTGCCACTGCGCCCTGCTTGGGAAAGTGTGTGGAACTGAGACTTTTTTTTTTTTATGTGATACGAGCAGGCGGATCACCTGGTGGTAAGCAATTGCCGCCGTCCATGATGAACACATGCAACAAGTGCGCTGCTAACCTTTTATCCCCTTCCCCCCCGATTGGCCTCCAAACTTTGTTATGTCAAACTTGCATACACTTTATAGAATAATTTTCTAGCAAGTTTGTTGCTTCGGAACTAGAAAGTTTGATTTAACCTTGCCTCAAGTTTATACACTTGCCACGGCAAATTTGAGACAAAGGTTTATGTTTGATACATCAAACCTATCGCAAGTCAGTTTCAAGTTTAAATTGTTATCTGGGTTTGGTATCCTGACCCACGTAAAAGCTAGGGTATTATACAGGGTGTATCTGTGAACATTTACAGCGGACTACAAACGAGCAGACGACTCACCTGATGGTAAGTGATCACTGCGGGCGGCGTTGATTACTCACCATTAGGTGAATTGCCTGATAGGTATATTAAAAAACACATACAATACAATAGGTATGGTCCGAGGCAAGAAAGTGTAGTTATGACCTTGAGTGCGCAGAAACCAATTTTGATAGAAAGTCTTCTTTTTTACAAGTGCGCAAAATAACGGTCATCGCTATACTTTCGTGCCTCCAGCTATACGCATTACCTATATTCCACTTAGCTACTAGTGCTCATATTAGTGAAACAAAAGATATTATGAGATTAAACTGATTTTCAAATTATTTTATTAATTAACCAATCTGACACAGTCTTATTTGGCTAATCCATTGTACTATCGACCTGATTGATCGATTTTGTCTGTTAATATTTTACAGAGGCCCTAAATTTCAAGTACTTAATGCACTTAAAAAAAAAACTTTATTTTGTTTTTCTGTGGGGGCCACCATTTTTTTCCCCAGGGTAAACCATCATGACCTTCACCTTGCCACATGTGGGGGACAAGGTGGTGTGTGGGACTCTAACCCTAACCAAAACCCCTGGGGTGTCCATCTCAGCGCAATCGCGGTCGGATACCCCACAGTCGGGACTGGACCGTACCAGCCGGTACTGGACCGTACCCTGTGGGGCCACCAGTTCTAACCTAAGTGTTAGTTCTGCGGCAGATATGGCCAGCCCATGACATGACAACCGTTGGGGTAAACAAGTTCTGGAGTGAAGACCGCGTCTTGATAAACGTAGTGTAGGACGGCCTCAAGCTAGATGGAGTGGCGATCTGCGCAAGAGAACTGGATGCGAGTAGCTGAAGATCGATCAAAGTGGCGAGCATTTGGAGGGGCCTATGTCCAGCAGTGGACTGCAACAGGCTGATGATGATGATGAACCAAAACTATAAGGATTTTCCGAATTATTATTTTTAGTGAAATTTATAGCAAGAGAGCGCCCCCTATCGCGCCGCACTGTAAAGCCTCCAAAACAGTGCTCGTTTTAACCAAAACCCAACCCCTAACTAAAGAACCCACACATAGTAGCTAAGCTACAAATTGATTTTAAGTAAGTAGGCTTTACTGCAGCAATAAAAGGTGGCGGTATCGGTTTGAAATATCCTATATTGCTTTTCTGAAAATCAATAGGTTAGTGCACTTCTTAACTAAGACACTCTGGGAGGATATTCCCTCCAAGTAGTTGCTATAACGTGAGGTCTGGACCCTCCTTACTATATTCTTCGCGGTACTATAGTTCAAATCGGAATGCGCTCTCGAGAGCGTGTCTGTTTTTTTTTCAATGCATGACAGATTCCCATTATAAAATCAGCCATAAACGGCGGCCAGTACCAAAGGAGTTTACCATCGTTACAGTACTTAGGTTTCAATCCCCGTCCCCCTATAAGTTTTGACATTTTAACTAAATGCCTAGGACTTTTTAGTACGTAGGTAATCTTACAACATACGTCGTTTTAAATAAACATAGTTGCTATTGCTTACTCGTAATCGAAAGCAAATTCGCGCTTTCGAAAAACATTCCATGAAAATGAGAACATAAACCCATCAAAATCAAGAAAGACCTTTTTCTTGCTTGTCCTAAGTATACATACGACGTTTTGCATCTGCTAGGAATCGTTGTAAAAAGTGGTATACCATTTCCAAACGAGATCACGGATCCTGGATGGACTGGTACGGCGTATCCTATCGCTTAAAGTCTTATGTTTTACGCCCTTTTAGTTGTAGAGCGATTTCGCGCAAAAGTAGTATACTATTTATTGATGACTGGCAGTAAAAGGTCGTAAGTGCGGGAGTTAGACGGTAACTTACGACGTTTTGGAGTTGAGTCTGCGCGTGGTCGAGATATAAGGAATTCATGTTGCGTGTTGAACATTGCGAGTTGAATTTTTTAATGGTGTTTGCTTGTAAGTGTTAAGTCATTCCATTGGCGTTGATTTGATTTTGTTTGGTGTACGAAATTATTGAAATTACATTATAAAAAAATATTAATCAAGGAATAACAAACAGCCAGCTTAACATTAAGATAATATTCAAAATAATATTAAGAAATTAAAATAGATTGAGCTAAAAATAGTTATTCACAGTAAACCCATTTGTAAAAAGAAGAAAAAAAAACGTCAGCACGGATGATCATATATTACCTACTGACGATTTTAACAATAAAACAGTCTAAGCGGTGATTTTATGACGTTGTTTTAACTTGGCGTCAAAGACTAACAATTTTTCACACAACAATCAACCCCAAATTCCAATACGTACTCAACTGAGCGATAAGAGATTTTTTGGGATGTAAAATCGCTACATTCTACGTTGTCCAGCGAATCCTTCACGACCCATCGTTTTGCTAGCCAATGTCAATTTATAAAACTGTATTTTGATGTGATTGGTGGCAGACGAGCAGACGGATCACCTGATGTTAAGCAATGGCCGGTGCCTAAAAACTCCGCAACACCAGCGAAGTCACAAGCGTGCTGTCTATCTTTTAACACCCTTTCTCACCGATTAGACCTATTTACTTGGTCTGCTTTAAGCCCCTAAGTACTTCCGAAGTAGAAGTCTAAGTTTTGAAGTTTTTGTTAGTTCAGTTCTATTTTATAACTACGTATTTTTATTTTTATACTAGTGGCCCGCCCTCACTTCGCTTCGGGACCGGAATTCCGAAATAAACCAATAGATGGCGCTGTGTCCAATTACATCGCGCAAGCGTTTCGTGTTTTCGGTTTACCTATAAGCCTTGTCGTTGTCTATAGAAGTTATCTCTTTATAAATAGTAAAGATTAAATCGAACGCAGTATTTACATTTAGTAGGTACTGAATGAATACCATAAACAAATAATAGCTCTGTACTTAGTTGCTGTGTGAGTGAGGTTACAGTGGGCCCAGTCGGGGGAAAGGGTGGCCGCGCACTTATGATTAGGTACTCAGTGTCGCTGGTGTCCACGCGTAGGTACTATCATGTGATCCGTGTGCCCGTCTGCCACGTATCACAAAAAATAACCTTATTTATCTCAATCCATTGAACTTTTGTACATACTTATCGTTTATATCATTTTTCGTCATTCCTGCTATGTCTTGGGGTTATCACGCTATACAGACGGCAGCAGGAGCTCCATTGTTTGCGGATTTTAGTTCTTATTCCATAGGGCATAAGAGTCACTAGCTAATAAGAGTAGACATCAACTTAAGCCATTGACTGTACAAGTCGAGAAACATCAAGAATTTATGTAGAAATCCGGTTGCTTTGTTATTTTATTTGCAGAAAGTCTTGTAGATGGCGCTCTCTTGGTTACAGACAGTCATGCTGAAGTTTCCAAATCTGTCAAAACAAAATTCACCTTGCTATACAAATTTCATTAATCGGCTGATCACTTTTTGTATGTGAAGGTGTTTATTTTAGATTAGGCCGTAAGTTTCTTGGGGAAAAAAATTGTTTTCTTCAGTGTCACTTACGACCTAGATAAGTTTTTAAGACGGCTAAAATAGCACGGTGTATTTTTATACACCGGAATTAAGTATTATGTATGTGGGTCATATTTCTTTTCGTGTGGTTGTACTTACTATACCTATGTACCTACT